>JAUPMH010188526.1:0-12038 GCA_032270665.1 Metridium farcimen
AGTTTTAAAAATCAACTGAAGACCTATTTATTCAACTCAAATATCCTTTGAAATTCTGAGATCTTATACGATTCTACGTTAATTAATTACTGGTACATCTGTATGAGCATTAGTTATTTGTAAATTATCTATTTATATCTTCCTATATTTATATCAACATGTATTTTTATATCAATTTGTAAGGGCATCGAGATTTATTGGGATGCACTAGAAATAAATTGTTATTATTATTATAAATAATTTCTAGGTTTGTGCGCGTGTGCGCACGTTAGAAATTTAAACAGACATCGACGCACAAGTACTTCTGCGAACAAATAGAATGCATGGAACGCAGAATGTCTGGATGATTGGACAATCTCGTACCCAGCGCCCGCGTAACTTTTGGTCTGCGACGAAGAACGAGGGCTCTGGCATAATCCACTTTTTCATGGATTTCATTGGCTGCTTGGAATTCGCCATTGCGCTTGCGCAAAATTCCGGAAGTAAATTTTAACCAATAGAAATACTCTAGAAGCAGGGCGGGAAACATTGGGCGGGAAACATTGGGCGGGAAAACACGACGTACGTACCGCGGCCCGGCGCGAAAAGTATCAAAACACGTTTGTTTACAAACAACCAGACTGAAACAAGGAAAATAATTAGTTACTATGGATGAACAAGTGAAGACACCAAAGAAAGCGGCAACAAAAAATGCTCATAATACTTGTCGTCTCTGTCGAAAAGGTCTCGACAAATTCAGGGTTTCTCTATTTGGCAATAAATCCAACAGAGAAAATATCTTAACTTCCTTGAAAGAAATTTGTGGTGCACGAGAAATACACGAAGACGATGGCTTTTCAAGTTATCTTTGTAGGCAATGCGCCGGAAATATCATATCTATGGAGAAAAAATTGCTTAACTTTAGATTACTCTATCGTGAAACGGAGTCAGCAAATCTTACAGAACTAGCTGAAGATAATGCAAGGTTCAAGAGGGGTAGACGGGAAAGTGTTTCTGTTGGTGTTACCTTCGATCAACAATCGCCATCGTCATCTCGAGTTAAAAAGCGGTCTAGAGAAATACGGCTAGCTCCAAAATTTAATACGTCTACTAGAAAGTCTTTGGCTGAAATGTTTGAGAAAGAAGTTTTAGCACCACAACCACAGCGCATTCTACCTAGACCAAGCCTTGCCGAAACAAACCAAGCTCTGCCGATGCTACCTGTATCAATAATGCCAAAGAAAGCCTGCAGCTGGACGTTGGGTCTTGACATTCTGGAAAGTGCTGGTTTGCACAAGGTACATATACTTCACATTTGCATATTTATACTTTATTTATTTATAATTAGATGAGTTTTTTGTACGAACAATTTTGTGTGCGCTCAACTTGGACAATTTATATTTGCTCCGTAGTCGTCTATCAAAATTCCGTCATTTTTTGTGACCACAAAGTTTTATTCGACAATTTATATTTTCGTGTAGATAATCATTTTAATGTGACAATTATTGACCAAAAAAAAAAATTAAAACAAAAAACAGTCAATTTTGATCGTCCGAACGAGCAATTATAAAAATCGTATTCAAGTTTGTAAATGTTTTTTTTTATCAATAATAGGCCCATTTACGCGGCACCGGTTTTGAGCACGGCACTCGAAAATTTGAGTACGCGTACCGCTTTTTTGGGGCACGGTACCCCAGTTATTTGTCGTGTAAACAAAAACTTTTCGGCACCCGTACCTAGTTTTTTCGGGTCCGCGGACTTATTTTTAAGCGGACCGAGACCACCTCTAGGAGGTGGTCTCGGTACGCTATATCAAGCGGTACGCGGTCCAAAAGTACGCCAGCGGATCTTTGGTCAGTGGTATTTTTCACTACGCAGTCGCAGGAGTGCACTCTGATTCAAAATGGCGGCTAGTTCTAGTAGTACTGCAAGTATTCCACGTACCAAAAGCAGAGGTAAACTTTGGTCTGAAGATATGACTAAATGTTTAATTCAATCATGGGGAGAAGAAACAATCCAAGAGGCTCTTAACAATAGCAAAAGCTCTAAAAAGACTCGAGGAATTGATGAAAAAATACTGGTAGGTTTGTTGTACGTGTTTTAAAAATAATAAAGTACTAAAGTATTAGGAGTTTTCTATTAACTTAAGCTTAAATTTATTTCAATACATCCAAAATTCCTATTTTCTGAACGGCCGAGTGAACTGTTCACGAATCACTAGGAATTTATATTTCATATCTTCTGAAATGACTGACCTAACTCGATTCACGAAAATAACCCTGAACACATGCACTCCTATTCATATTCTTATAACTTTTTATTTGCTCCATTAGACTGTGATGAAAGAAAAAGGCTTCCAGTCATTAACTCTACAAGAAGTGATAAACAAAATGAAAAAACTGCGTCAAAAATACAAAACAGAAAAAGACAAAACTAGGAAATCTGGTAATGGAAGACCCAAAAAATGGATTTTTTTTTATATAGATTGCGTAATGGGAAATAATCCAAATGTCATGCCTATAAACCTACACAACTCGATAGCTGAAAACGACAAGATGGATGCAGGTAACATATTGGATTATAAACAAAAAAAGCTCATTAAATAGATACCGGTTTAATATGCAATATAAAATTTATTGACATGTGCCAATGTAATTTTTTAGCTGAAGAGATGGCCCAAAAGTATGGGAATGGTCAAACGTACTTCAAACAATGTCCAACTTGTACGTACGAGCAAGAGATACAGACAGAGGGTGTTCATGTGTTGGACAGTGGCATTGTTAAGTCATATTCTGATGATGATTGCTTCCACTGCCCAAATTGCGATGGTGACCCGGACGAGCCTGCAGGAGAACACGATGACTTAGACAGTACTATTACAGCTAGTACAACAGGTGAGATATTCCTTTGACAGTGAAAAAATATACTACTTTATATCACACTTGTTATTTCTCCATTCTATTTGCATAGCTTTACTCACATAAGGGATTTCGATGAAGTGGAAATGTAGTATTAGCTATAGAGAAGAAAAACATCATTGTAAAAAGGAAGAAAAACAATCGAACAGCTGTGTCCAAATGAACAGAAATGAACAGAAATGAAAAAAGCACCTCCATATTAGTAAGAAGCCAAAAAAAAAGAGCATAGAAGAAATAGCATTAAATATAAAATTCAATATTTTATAAGGATTTGTATGGGAAATATGAGCATATTTTCCAAACAAATCCTTATAAAATATTAAAACATTTTCCCTCGTGTTACATTTTATGAGCTGATATTTCGCCTTCTTACTAATATGGAGGTGCTCTTTTCATTTCTGATGTTCATTTGGACACAGCTGTTCGATTTAAAAGGGGTAGGGTCACGTGACCTGTTGTTGCAAAAGGCCTATTGTATTGGTCATTTCTTCAGATTCTGCTGAGAAACCTGTGACAACTGAGAGAAAAGAAAAGAGAAAGAAAAAGAAAACTTCCTTGGAAAAATCACTGGAAATTGCATTCCAGAAAATGGAAGAAAATTCCAACAAAGAATTTGAAAGGTTAGTAGATTTTTGATTCTTGCAGCTAGTTTGTCAACTAATTTCTGTGAGTTTACTATTTCACTGTGTTTTTGCATGGCAATCACTCTAGTACTTTATAAAAATAGACATTAAACTATAACCCCCTCCAACAACACAAATTATATATTGTTTAACAATCTGCAAAATATCTTAGGTACAAAGAATACGAAGAGAGACGCATGGAACGAGAACAAGCCTCAGTGTTGAAACAGGCTGCTCTTGAAAATGAAAGGAGACAACAAGAAAGGGCACATGAGTTAGCAGTACTACATATGTAAGACTGCTAACAGGAATGCCTCCCACTAGTACTGTTAACGTTCCCACATATTCGATTTCGCAGGAGAATGAAAATACATACTTTCAGCTGTAAACATTTTGTTACCAAGCTCAAATATTGTATTCTGTTTGAAAAAATGTTGTACAAAACTGTTGCTGGATTGTTGGTAAAAGACATGATTTATATACTGTATGTATATTTGTTACATGTAATATTTTTTTTATTGAATTGCCCTATTTCATAATGTCACATCAAAACAGTCTAATGATCATGATCACTGAGCGGTTACAGAATGACAACAGCACAAAGAACAGATGTTTTCAAATAACATTTACAAAACCAATAAAGTAAAAATGACAACAAAACAGTCGTGCTTGCAAAGAAAAGAAATATTTTGTTGAAATTTCCATTGTTTTTCTTAAGCAATTCTGTCCCCTCGGTAAACATATGGTGACGTCATCATGAAATAAGGCAATTATGTTCAGGCTTAATCTGTGTCATAACATTCAAACAAAACAGTACAATGTATGTCTTGGTAGAATTTGACATAGAGAAGGCTTGGCGAGAACAGCGTGAACAGAAACAAGCTGCCAGACAAGTACAGCAGCCTCCTATACCCAATCCACAAGTACAGAATCAATTTCAACCAGGTAGGGATATTAATTTATTATAATATCAAAGATAATTATAATGATGATGATGATGATGATAGTAATCACTTAAAGTGTAAATTTCTTTGTTTTCTAGCTGCCAGACAAGTCAGCCTCCTATACACAATCCACAAGTACCCAATCAATTTCAACCAGGTAGGGCAACTGGACTATATGACTATTGACTATATGCACAATTGACTTGAAAACATTACGTTAATAGCCATGATAATAATGCATGCATTGCATAAAACTATGATATTCCCATGATTCCTTTTGGTTTTAAATATGAAGTTATTTGTTTTCATTTTTCAGGTCAAGCTATAGTACTAGTTTATACCCCAAGCCTGAATGTGGAAAAAAAGTTGTAGGAGTTGGTCAAGTATGTGCATTGGAACGACAGTCACCTTGCAACTGTTACTAGTCACCGTGCGTGACTTAAACTTAAACAACCTTAGCTTAGCAGATTGCAATACAAATTGAAAGTTTATCGCGCTCGACTTGCGAGATCAGATATAAGCTACTTGGTGAGGGGTGGTTTTTCATGACGAAAACGCGTATCACTTAGCATATTTCCCCTTTTACTTGACATTTACAATTTTTACTATCCTTGAAATTAAGATACATTAAGCATACTATAGACTCAACCTGGTTATTAGAAGCCACTTTAATGCTATTGGGAGGATGTCAACCAGTTTTTTGCGGGAATAAATGTTCTTGAATTTTGTTATATTGACATAGTATGGTTGAGTAAACCCGTCATATAAGTTAAGGTTAACAAGTGCCCGCACATTTTCTTCTTGTTTTGGTAATTTAAGACATTGATTAAGTTGATTATTGGCCATTTTTGACATTTTCAAAGTGGACTACAGTTAGTTCAAAATTGGCAATTTTTGTTCCGATACATATTGTTGCCATGGAAACGGCTTAGAAGAAAAATGTACCTCTTTGCTTAGTAACACTTACTGACATCTGTACTTTATAGGGAAACGAGTTTTACATCTCTGTCATCAATATTAAAGGTTTTCTGTGTCATTAAAAATTAGCTATATTTTTGCTGATTTTCGAGGCAAAATGGGTATTTGAAGGAGGGTAGTCTAACTTCCTACCAAAGTGACAGATCCAACTGAGTTTCTGGGATAATAAATAACTTAGTAGGACCTACAACTGTACCAAGTTTGAGCAAAATCGGTGAACCCCCATGTAGCACCCACTGCCTGGTTTTGCCTGGTTCTACCATGGACACACTCTTAATTACAATGATTGGCTAAACAACCAAACGTGGATATGCAAAGAAATTCAAAAGGAATTAGATGAGTCATTTGACTCTGATGAAACATTTGATTCAGAATGTGAGGTATTTTGAGTTTATGATTCAAGTTAATATTCTTATAATCTCTGTTATAGCTGATTGTGATTATTTTTAATTCATAATGATTATTATAATAATTGAATTATCATTGCAGTCCTCTACCAAAGTCCTCATGAAGAAAAGGTTGGCCAATGTGAAAAAAAGTCTAACAGCAACGAAAAAGAAATCTGAGGCATCTGTTATAGTGGATACTGGTAAAGAATCCACTACACAGGACTATGAAAAGAATGAGAAAGAGCTGAAAAAGGAGCTTGGAAGAAAAGTTGTGAATTGGGATGCAGTTATGCAGCTGCAGTCTTTGACTTTTTCTAAAAGAAATGAAAAGATCAAAACTATCACTGGTAGAAAAGCTGTGGAGAGCATACTTAAACAGTTTCCATACCTTGATAATCATATGGTGGTAAGGACAAGTGTATTTTTCATTGCCTAATTCATGTCTGATAATTATTTACTGTGGTGTTACATTTACTACAAATTCAGACACATCTACCCATGAGTTAGTGGTTAAGGTTTTCCAAATTTCCTGATTTTCAGTCCAGCAAAAATAGGAAATTTGATTGACGGATGCCAAAACCATTAAAATTGGTGGCTGTCTTTTGAGTAAATGAGTTAACTGTAAATCATGTAAATTAAGACTTCCCAATGTTTAAATAATTCAATCCCTATAAAGATGATATAGTACTAAAACATTACAGGAGTTAATTAGTTCTTATTAACGGGACCTGAATTCTGAACGGAGGGCCTGGGAATGTTTAAAACACTACTTAATTGAGAACGTTATGCAGGAACGTTATGCAGGCTATAAACTAATTTATTAATCAGTCTGGTGTTTTTCAAATAGTGGTTGTTGGCTATTGGTTCCTAAGGGCTACATAATTGATTATCTACAATCCTGAAAGAAAAGGTTGAAAAAATATCACATTTGCTGGTTCAATAGAGAAAAAACAATTCCAACTCTCTGTCCATGATTGCAGCCCTTGGGAACCTGAATAGCCAACAGACACTCTTTGCAGAACACCAGACTGATTAATTAGTTTATAGCCTGCACAATGTTTAAAACACCATTTAAATGTGAACAATTGGCATAAATTTAACATTAATTATGAGTTATATTAATGTAAGTGATTTCTTTTTTTAGCTTATGCATGAATTGGTGTTACACCTTAGCCAGCTACCACGATCCCTATTAAGGGTTAATGTTTCAAAAGATGTTTTCATGAAACTTTGGCCACCTCTTGCAAAGTGTTTCATCCCTGAGGATATGGAGACCGATGGTAAGTTGACTTATTGGAAAAGGGCTACCCTATATTAAACCACCTTAAGGTATTTAGGTTCCATAGATAGTATTCTTTACATTGTACATGTACCTTTCATATTCATTTGGCTTATTTATAGTCTTATACCTATATAATTTATATATACTTGGTTTTGGGACCAGTTATAGAGCTAAGATGAAAGTTTGGATTGATGCCAATTTCAGCTTAATTGGTGTTACCTTAGCAACCATAAACAAATATGGCTAAAATTGTTTTTGTCAAATAACTAATAATAATAATAATGCTATGTTAAGAGCAACAAAAGTTTATTGGAGCATATCCACATATAGTGGCTCTACATCTTCAAAGTCGAAAAAAGGAGGAAATCATGATGAACCTAGACAAGCGGTAAACAGCATCATAAACTTTATGCTATTGCAAAACAATTTCAACTATTTAAAAAAAGTCTATCTGTTTGAATTTATGATTTTTTACCTTGTATGAATATTTATTACAGTGTGACTACGCCAACCAAAGCCACCCAAAAAAATTTCCCACAAATCATTCAATCACGTCCGAGCATTTGAAAAGAATTCTTACAAAATTCAAACTGAACAATTGTGATTTTGAAAGACTACACTAGTTTGAATGTTAAATTTGTAAGAGTTCTATTGTTCAAATTCTCGAACGTGATTGGATGCTTCAGAAGAGAAATAAGTTTTAGCATATAATCAACAGGAAGTGTATAAGGAAAGGTCTTTTCTGTAGTATTTTGATGGTATTTAATTTTTTCTGAGTATTTTTTTTTGGGGGCACCACCAAATCATGGCTTTCGAATATATTATTATATCTGCAATTACTTGAAATCAAACAGATTGACACAAACAGATTTTCTTTGAAATAGTTGGAATTTGTTTGCAATAGTATGAAGTTTATGATGTCTTTTACACTTGTATAGGTCTCATCGTCTTTTAGAATTGTATTTGTTTATCGTTGCCAAGGTAACAACAATGAAGCTGAAATTAGTATCCTTCAAAACTTCTATCTTTATAAGCTCTATATATAACTGATCCAAAACCCATGCAAGTATATACATGTAGTTATATAAAATTAAGACTATGAATAAGCCAGACAAATACATATGAAAGGTATGGTCTGTACTCTACTATACTGAGAGCCACTATAATGTGATTAACATGCTCTATTGTGTAAAATAATCCTTCAAGCCTAAATAAATTGTATTTCTCCTGAAAGCTGATTAAATTGAGCATAAAGTGAATATTTGTCAATTGCATCTAACCATCCACACTCCAGACGAGAACATAACTTGTTCTGTCGGCCTGCATTGAAACATTGAAATTTCAATGGCTATCAGGCATGACAGAACATAAAATAATAAATTTATATTTTTAGGGCTTGAAGATGAACTACTGGCCCTGAAATGACTAAACAAGCCATTTGTAGCCAACCCCGTTTTAATTGAGTTGCCCGTAAGTATTAAATAAAGGCACATTTTTATAATAACCATTGTTACATGTAAGCTGTAGATAAATTCCCATTGGAACCAGTGCTAGGACCATGTCAACTTTTTAAATTATATTTCCATTGTTTTATTTCTTTATTTTTTACAGTATCATGCCTGTATTTGTATTTTCTATACTATTTGTATTTTCTTTAAGAATATTCAATATAATAGGGATTTGCATATGTCATTTTACTACAACTAGCTACCAGCCAGGATGCTTTACAAATTTTCTTTATTGAAAGTATAGTAGAATAATTGGCGCTAATTATTTCTCAAAAGAAAGCAGTAAACTCAAGTTAAACTCAAATCTTGTTTGTAAACGTTTTAAAAGAGAAACAGAGGGTGGTAGGAGTTTTTCAGTGAGCAGAACTAGGTTCTGGAACTCACTCCCGCCAAATATCAAAGAAAAAAATCAACATTTCTAAAGAAAGTTTAAGTAAAGGATTGCATAATCATTTTTTAAATCTTTACAAAGACATTGAACATTTTAAAGTATGTAAATTATAATTCAGTAATTATAATGCTGTTATTAATTTGTTAATTAATTTTATTATTATAATCTATTCTTATGTATATCTATAGTATATTTTAGACATTTTTAATATTTATATAGTTATAGTTTTATTCCGTATTCTTAGATTATTATATTATATCTTAGGAGGGCCACAATTTTATCAGTGTAAACTGTTTCGTGTTTTACCCTCAATAAATAAAGTTGGTTATTATTATTATTATAAGTATGTTAAGGCCTGGGTTTTTCCTTGTGAAAAGACCCCCCGCCAATAATTAAGATTTTGGCTTCGTACTTTCAAGATAATCGTATGTTTTCAATTAAAATCGCTGAGAGTGTTGATATCAATGTCCTTAATTTGTTAGTGCTGATTTTTAGGAGGTCACATGGTATATGACGTCATAATAGCAAGAAAATACTCAAAATTTACGCGGTCGTGAGTTTCAGTTAAAGAGAAAAACTAAA
Organism: Metridium farcimen; assembly: GCA_032270665.1. Lineage (NCBI taxonomy): Eukaryota > Metazoa > Cnidaria > Anthozoa > Actiniaria > Metridiidae > Metridium > Metridium farcimen. The sequence goes on from JAUPMH010188526.1 coordinate 9,595, forward strand.
AGCCAAAAGTTGATAAGTAATAGATGACAAATAACTTCACGTTTGGCGAACTTGAATTCGATAGCTTGTTAGGGAGATATAAGGGGATTTTAAGCAAGAATCATGGTCACTTGACCTGTTTTACAAAATATCTCCTTAACAGTAAGTTTTTTCATAGTCTTAACTTTATATAACTACATGTACTTGCATGGGTTTTGAATCAGTTATATATAAAGCTTATAAAGATAGAAGTTTTGAAAAACGAAATTCCTTATCCATCTAAACTAGTCACGTGACCGCCCTTAAGTCAAAATTACAAATTAAGGATCAGCAGCAGCCCGAGATCTAACAATTTACCAAGTTTTATTAAAATCAGATGAGTTTTGTAGCAATGACAAATAAAAACGTTTTTTCGTGAAATACTTGAGAAGCATTCTGGTGGTTGTAGTAAATTACACAACCATGCGCCTGGTTGTGTCATTTACTACAACCACCATGCGAACCACCTATTGGCGTAACCAATATAATGTAATTGTGTGTGACTGTCTGCACCAGTATTTACAAAGTGGTGCATGCAAGCAGCGTTCAAATGAAATTCTGACAATATCATTATAATGGTTACTGCGATCATGAAGAGAATCATTTTAGTATAATGTCAGCTTCAACAATTACTGATGCTATACTTAATGTATTTCATTCTAGGAGAGTGAAGCATTAGAAACATTTGTGAAGGATCATGAAGGGCCTGTCCTGATTTGGCATTCAGTGGATAAGCTGGAAGATGGTCAGATGTTTTTAGTAGTAAACAAAGATGTTCTTTGTGAGCTAACATCAGCTGGTGATCATTCTCTATTCTCCACGGCAGTTGTGTCACTGTTAGCACTGTATTATTCCTTGAATAGGGACTATGGAGACAGTGACACAGATAAGAACATGATTTTTAGAGGAACATGTACTAGGAGTTATACAAAAAAGAAAATCTTACCTTTATAAGAAGATTGAAAACAAACTCCTATCAAAGTTTTGAATATTGTTATAAGAACATGTTTCGATTTTTAGAGGAACATGTACTAGGAGTTATACAAAAAAGATTGAAAACAAACTCCTATCAAAGTTTTGAATATTGTCATAAGAACATGTTTAGATTTTTAAAAAGAAAATCTTACCTTTATAAGAAGATTTAAACCAAACTTCTATCAAAGTTTTGAATATTGTTATGAAAGTTTTTGTTTAAATTGTTTTAATATATTCAAGTGATACTGTAAAAACGTGCATGAGCATGTGCACTATATGTTATTAAATACCATCAAAGGTAATTATCAAAACCGGTATTGATAATTTGTTTGAATTAAAATTGTTTGTTTGCTGTTTTTATTTTAATTCAATTATTTTCTTCGTAATATTTGGAATTATTCAGCATCTGGTAAGTTCAAGTACTTTAGCAAGTCAGATTCTTCTTTTTTTTATTGTGACTTGAAATAAGAGCATTGAAACAAGCATATATGTTCTTAATTTAAGCAAGAAAATTTTTGTTTTTAGGTCATTAGTCCCTCATTTTAAGAGCTCATGTAATCTTGTTTCAGGACCTTAAAACTAGCAATTTCAATCTTGTTTTAAGGACTTTTGGTTTTACAGTGCTGACATCTTGTGGTGTTGTTTCAGTCGTTTCAGATGAAGAAGTACGTCTAGAAGAAGACTTTTGTTGATTTCTGTTGGATGAACTCCTAGTGAGTGAACGCGAACGCGAACGCGTGGATTGACGTTTTCTGTGGTTTTAGGTAGATTCTTCTCTAGAGCGCGATCGCAAACGCGTGGATTGTCGTTTTCTGTGGTTGTAGGCAGAGGAGATAACAGTAGTATCCCAAACTGCATTGCGCGCGTTCTTTGTTTACAAAATGGCGGCTGCTTCGGTAAAAAGCCGTGAAGAGGATTACAGGAATTAAAAAAGCTTAACTTTGAAGTTTACAAAGGTAAGTTCTGATAATATTTGTTCTCTGATTAATTTTCTATCTATTTGTGTGTTGTTTTGGGATAATTCACTATTTATTGTACGAGTAAAGATCAATTTTATGATGGTCGGTTTGAATTTGAAATTGCAACATCACGATTATGGGCTCATACAACTGCTGTTTATTCACAAACGACTTGAGTTTTTTAGTTTCTGTAAAAGTTATATAACTAAAAATGATACAAGTAAAGCTGCAAACAAAAAAGTCTCAAAAAGTCTCCACGGTTTCAAGTAGAAATAGACCTGTGAAAACCACTAAAATGTCAAGATTACGCGAAACCGGGTTTGGCTTTGTTTTGACTGATTATATAGACGTATATTAGTAATCTAGTTGTAGATATTAATAATTGTCAAGAATAAAACTTTGAAAATAAAACAGGTTCCCATTTAAATCTGTACTTATGCAAATTGTGTTGATGTGTGCTAAACACAGATCAACCAATCAGAGTATATTATT
>JAUPMH010188637.1:0-12032 GCA_032270665.1 Metridium farcimen
TCGAAAACCGTTGAGAAACCTTCTGTTGCAATTAGTGGCAGGTTGAGGTCAATATTTTCGTAGATTGACTGGACTATTTTGTTCATCATCGTTCATGATTCAGCCTTCAATTTGAAACAAAAATTCTTGATTCCTCGCAACTTTTTAGCCTGGTGATTCGTGATTCCTTAATTATTTTTTTTTCAATCATGATTCCGCTTCCACCCCGTGACTGCAAATAATATCGGTAGTTTGCCTTTTATTTGTTTACATGTAATCCCAATGATTTGTTATTAGGTGTGTTTATGATATATAATCATGTCCAGCTGTGGTAGGTGTGGAACTGAATATTTCGGAAAGAAACTTATAACGATGATCGAATTGACTAGATAAAATCACCGACATTCTTTGCAGCCGGCCTTGGGAGTGTTTATTGTAGCTTCGCCTACTTTTTCAAATAGGTGTATTACAGATGAATACTGATTTCTTTTATCTACACTTCAAGTAGAAAGGTTCCCGCGGTAATGGCAAAAACATATTTACTACATTGTGTTAAAATTGTGATATGTTTATACATTCTGACAAAACAAGAAGATATCTCTTAAGATCCCCCGTCCCCCCGCTCCGCTCGTCCTATTGGCTAACTTACTTGACTTACCTTTCCCCTCTCTATACTTCGAAGCTGAAGCAAATCGAACTATTTTGATATAAAGAAATTGATAACAGAGAAAGTCTAAAATCAGATTATAAAAACAACCATTCCAGCACACGATAGTCTGCACTCAGGTGGGAGTTATTATGCACAAGCCTGCAGCGAGGGGAAGGGAGAGTTGGCCACCCAGATTTTTGGCAACTAAATTTTTAGTTAAAAAATTCCAAATATTAAAGCCAGTGAAACATCCAAAATGACACAATATACAGCTATTTCAAAAAATGTTGAATACTGAATAGTGCATTCCAAGACCAAAGGGCATTGTGGGTCTCATTAATTTGAAATAAAAAAAATATACAGCGATATTTACTCCCCATAACTAGGTTATATCAGGTTTTGAATAGAGTGCACTCAGAATAAAACAACCAATTATTATATATTTTACTTTAATATAATTACACAAATGCATGCATTTCAGTCTTGCAATGCACTATTCAGTATTCAGTATTCTACGTGTTTTGAAATAGCTGTCTACCACATAAAACGAGAATAGTGCAGCTGTGCATACGAAAAGCGACTAAGCTCAGAGATACCAAGAAATGTCGAAATACACCCCCAGGGCTGCGCTATATCTAATTACTATCTGTATTACTAAAACAACCCTAAAAAAAACTGTCTAAGGGGCGGACCATCTGACTTTTGAGGGGGAGGGTGTTAATTGGAAAATTTAAAAAAATTTCTAGGCTCAGATTTCAGCCGTTGGGGTTTCGTGCGCCCACGATTAAATCTGATCCTAGAAAAATCCCTGCATGAAGCAAATGATTTTGGGGATGATCAGTTCTGGAAAAAAATATCCTGCATGGATTTTGTGTCAGTAAAAAAGACCTTCTCCCTCCTCCCTTTATATTTTAATTCTCCTTCCTGGCTCCGATTTTTACCTCTTTTTCTCCCTCCTCCCTGCTTATTTTTCCTGTTTTGTCCCTCCTCCTTGATATGTTTCTCTCCTCTATTAGTCCAAATTGGAGAGTTTTGTATAGTTTTTGAAATATTGTCGGTAATAATGATTTGACAATTTTGAAATGTTAGAATTACAAACATGGAGAGACGTTGAGGCTGATCTTTGAAGAGGATAGACTTTGATCCTTCCTACAACAAGTCAAGTATAAGTCCAGAGATGGAGAGTTTTTACTGTTTAAACACCCTTATGATGATACTACAAAATAAGACGATCTAAAGGAAATTAAAGATAAATCACAATCAAGGAATTCTGCGTGACGGCTGCTATACAGCTTTTCAAGCTGCTAAAATTCTCATGATTTTGATCATCAACCAACAAGCTACTTCATCTAACACTTCTTATCATGCAATGTGAAGTCTGTCGAAGCCTTTTTGAATTCCCTGGGATATGAATTATTGCCACTAATTAACAACGTTATAGCTAGAACATTCTTTGTTCTTTGAGTACCAATGAGAAAATATAGTTTTCATAGTTTTGATACCTGCGACACCTATACTCATGCAAATAAAAGCTGCTCGATTTCCCTAGAAGATCATAACATTTCTATTAGTAAATTCCTATGTATTAAACACCAATTAGAGTTGATCATGACTAATCATACGTTTATCATTTAGTATTTTAGCTGATAAACTGCACATAGTTTGGCCTAGGGCCGTCGCCAAACATGCGTCATTCCACTTCTTGACACTTGAGCAAAATAAGACAAGAATAATAGGAAGAAAAAGAAGGATTCAATTATTAAAAAAGGTGCTGATAAAGAGACACAAATTCACTTCTATTCATAATTGAAAAAACGTTCAAACATATTTAATAGGACAATAACAAGTTAAACGAACAAATCGCGTCTCAACGGACAAATTAATTGTCGATGATCTAAAGATATGATTCATGATTCCTTAATGATTTAATGACATGATTCATGGTTCTTTATAAATTCCTTTTCGTTTCAAATTGTGTTCGACTCGTTTTCACCGCACCAACTATCGTCTTAGCTCATGCAGGTCGAATCCTCCATACGATTTGTCCGTCTCCTAGCGGTTAAAATGCATGGCTAATATACCATGATATAAATATTGATCAAATTCCTTTTCTCCTCAATGACTTACTTGCTATTATTTTTTCATTTCTGGATCGTTTTTCTCAGTTGTTGCTTCTTTACAGCTCGTTTCATAGTTTTTGTCATTCCTTTTTGCTGTTTTCCCTTGCGCTCCCTTCCCTTTATAATCCAGTCATTCCCTTCCTTTTTTTCCTTTTTTTATTAGTTAGTAATTGTATTTTTTTTAAACCTGATTGGTTTTGTTATTCCATCCTTTTTCTGGCTCTGCAAACTGAATAAGTTCAATTTTCCTTTCCTTTTCTGTTCTGTTCTTTTCTTTGCTTTGCTTCTCTTTTCTTTTCGTAGTAGTTTGCTTTTTTTTACGTCGTTCGTTGATTTTAAAACCAATTTATCTTTTACCAACTCCTCGAAATAATCAGTTTTATTCTATTTTTCTTGCATCCGTTACCAACAATAGAACACACAACATCCGTCATGAAAGAATTAGAAAATTATGGAAAGAAATTATAATAGAGGTCAAGCACTAATGCAAAACCAATGGAAATCAGATAGCCTTTATTTTAAACAAAAAAGAAGAAAAAGAAAAAAAAAGATTGTTCTTGAAAGTTCGTGTTCATCAGTTTTGTCAGAGGTCAAGTGGCATGGGGGATCAGAAAAGTCGTTTTGTGGCAAAAAAAAAAAAAAAGAGAAAAAAGAGAAAAAAGGGCAGCAATTCAAGAGTAAATGTAGTGGTTTACCTGGTTTATTAAACGGTCTAAAGAAGTATTTCCTACGTTGCGTGTATTCAAAGAATAGCTGACAATAACGATAGACAATCATGCTGGGAAACCTCGAAGTGGTCGTGTGGCTCAAACAGCAGTGTTTTATATTCGTCTATGTTATGCAATGATACGGTTTTGTGCGGTAAAATTTCTTGTTGATAAAACTACAATAGGTTTGATAATCACTGATGGTACAGCACTGCTACCGCGCTGTTAATCTAAGAGTGTGTTAGTTGATAGGAGGGTATAGTCATTGTTTAATCACTGAGCGATTAAACTCCTACATCGAACTGAAATGATCTTTCTAGATTTATAGTACAAACAACAGCGCAGCTATTTTAGATCTAAAGTAAGTTTAATTATAGAACAGTCGAGTGAAGTTTCATAATCCATCATTCTAGATGGAACTGAATACCTCAAAAAGCATGGTTTGTTTTGAATATGGTTTTAAGTGCACTTTCAGTGCTATCAAGTCATATGTGAGTAATTCGCCTTGCTGGCACGTAAAGAAAACGAAAAAAAAACATGGAAATACTACTTTCGGGGAATACACAGTTGTCAACTACTGAGCATGTGTGTAATTTCAGTGCTTAACCAGATGTAGGAATTCCCAAAAGATTTGTTAATAAGCTTGTTAATGTGTCTCCAATTGTCATCTATCGTTTATATCGTGAATACATAGTACAATACCATGTGGGATGTTCCTACCACGCTCCACATGGCCTATTCTTAAAGACACTCTCGTTCATAGGGCACTGCACAATACAGCGGAAACATGATTGTCTTGCCATTCATTTCTAACCAATTGTTTGTAAATCATGTTGAACGTCATCGAAGTCTGATAGATTTAACACAGTATTAGATCACGTGAGTTGACGTCATTGGATGGTACTTATAGTGCCTAATTGTGGCCTATGTAGATTATTATCAACACACGATTTATTAAGAGTGGAGGATTTCTTGAACTTTTACAGGTAGGTTGTCTTTCTTCTTATCTAAATACCATCTTATCAATTCAACGCAGTGTTTCAAGTATACTGCGACAAGAGGTGGGTTTTCTAATAGACAAACTCCTGGGAAACCATCAATAACTTAGTTCACAAGAAAAACGTTTTAATAATCAAGTTTTAGCTTCAATTATGATATCGTTTGCAATGATCACTACTTTCCAAGTTCATTCATTAGTAGTCACTTTTTTCATTTGTCATTAATTCTAAATGCTTGGATGGTCGTATATTGAGAAGGTTTTAGTCATATCGGTAAAATTAAGTGAAAAGGGAAAGGAAAGGAGAGGAAAAGAAAGGAAAGGAAATTGTTGAAAAGGAAAGGAAAGAAAAGGATCGGAAACGTTAACAGTGAACGTCAAAGCATCTGCCTAACAAACGTTTCTCTTTTTATCATCTTTTACTGAAATATCAAAATGTTAAATATTAAATCTTAGAATCCTTGGTGTCTCTGCGAATGTGAATTCGTAAGTTTGTCTAACGGAAACCGTTTTACGCGCGCGGACTCTGCAGTGATCTGCACAACACGTTCAAAATTGTATTTTTTATTTCTACAAGACCTTATACAAACTTGACTTTTCGGCAGCAAACAGCTTTTTGTTTATTGAATCCTTTCCCATGTTTGTTAGCACAATGATGCACATTAAATTGTACACGCATTTCGGAATGAAAACCCTTAAAATTGCTGTGAGGTCAACGCAAAGGGGAAAGAGTGTTTCTCCGGCTCACAATTGCAAAGAGTAAATATGTCGAAAAAGTTTCCTTAAAAAAGTTCGCGGGCAATTGAAGTTGTTATGTCATTTTTTGTTTATCTTTGCATAAGCAAATTAGATTATATAAGAGTTTAATATATGCAATAAAAAATGGGGTCACCGTGCTTGATCTCAAGATAAATTATGGTGAATGTTGACCACTTTTACGAAAATGCCGCAGAAACAATGCGCAGAAACAATGCCCGCGAAAGTCCTTAATGTTCCAAGGTTTTTTTGAAAATGATTTTTGCTCAAAGTCAGTATTGCAAAGCGCACATTTTCTGCGCATGCCTCAAAAACTACATAACTGCGATTTTTATAAGATTTTTCATTCATTCACAGTATGTGATAGACTGAAACTGTGAAACCCAATTTCGGCTCATTTCTGAACCTTTGGGGCGAGAAAAAGTGATAATTTAGAAGCTTGCCCCAGTTCTCTCTCAGAAAATCGCCGGTTCCTTTTAGCCCGACAATATATAAAATTATATTAAAATTATACTAAATTGTTGCCAACTCTGAGTCTCCGAAGCCTTTTTCTTAGTTAGAACAAACTTAGCAACATTTTAGCGGGAAACATCAAACATTCGTGCGGAATCGCGAAAATACGCTTGTCTATGAATCCAATTATTTCACAAACAAGCTCGGCGACCCCCTCTTTTTACTCTAGTATAGAAATAAACAACTCAAAACCTATAAAATGTCGAATTTTGAGCGATTTTTCGGAGGAATCACCTCTGACACTGAGCACACTGAGCACATGTTTTATACCAGCTGCTACTCAACATATAATTTATTTCGAGGAGTTCTAGAACAGTGATTGTCTTTCTGGACAAATGGAGTAAAATGGTGATAATAAATAAAAGCATCATATCTAATAGTGTAAAACTCAAACAAATATATTGTTTAAGTAATTAAGGCGGTTCCGTCTATATTCTTTATCAGTTCTGTCCCAGAATCACCTTCTGTTTGACCAAAAATTCCTTTCTTTCTGTCACAGAATTCCTTCTGTTTGACCCTTAATTCCTTTCTTTCTGTCCCAGAATTCCTTCTCGATCAGTTTGACCCATAATTCTTTTCTTTCAATATTAAACAATCTTGAAAAGTTTTTCAATTCAGAAATATTTGTTTATTTAACTTTATTCTAAAGTTCTCTAGATCGATAAGAATAACAACAATGTAATCTTATAAATATTATCTTTATCTTCAAAACAAATAATTGCAAATTAATTAGAATTCCTATCTGATTTGTTATTTGTAACTTTGATATGCAACTTTGTTGCAATTTGTTGTAGTCAGGCAAACGACAACAGTTTTAAAAACAGGCGTAATAAATTCACTCTGTTTATTCACAGATGTCTCAACTATCACAAGCTATTGTCGTAGTTATGGTATTGGCTGTTTCCATGACAATGTTGAATGCACGACCACGTGATCGGTTAGCTTCGAGATTCTTCCAGCTCCCCCAGGACGAGACAGCATTTTATCAACGAATACGTCAACAAGAACGTAACAGTATGGGCGCTCTCCCTGACGCCAGTAACGGCCATAAATCGACAATTGTCACAAGGCAGTGCTTTCCATTGTGTTTACCAAACACGGACGATTATGACGATGGAAAAAAGATGGGCAAAGTTGAATGATTCACAGGATAAATTTTAAAGTGTATATTTTCCAAGAATTACCAATTATTGTCAATAAATAAATGCAAATATTTCCGTCTTTCCAGAGTCGTTTTTATTGTTCTTGTTTAAGGTGGCTCCTAGTAGTTTTGATTTGTTTACATTTCCCTTTATAAAGCAGTAAATAAAGGGAAGCGTGGCTGAATTAAAACTACTTTAAGCCACCTTATACTAGTCCGTAGTCTATACAAGTACATCATCCTAAGATCAGTATTTATTTAATTCATAAATTTGGCGCGAAATTTAAAGGGTTGCAAGAGTTGAGTAGCAGGTCCTCATAGTCGTCTTCACAAAGAACAGAGTTTTGATAAAGAAAGAACCTATCGCCAATGCAAAACCTGTAGCCACATGCTTGACAAGCAAAACAATTGAGATGGAATACATGATCACGAGCCCGCATTACACTTTCCAGCGGTGGGATGTCTTTTAAGCACCATGAACACTGACCTTTAGTCCCAAAGAGCCTGGAAACGAGATAGCAACATGTCAAACACGAATAGGATAAGAAAGACTTTATTAATTAGCTTATGACTATGCTTTGGGACACAATTTTTATGACCATGTATTTTATAACACTTTATTTTCGCGATTTTGTTAATCGAAAAGAAAGAACCAGAAATTTCATCTTTTGTAAAAATGCAAAAATAAAAGAGTGGGACGATTCCTCCGAGACAATCTATGAAGCTGAAGCATCGAATCGGCTCACGTAAAGGAAAAGGATTTCGGCCCCATCGCCGCAATCCCTAATTCTTGCAAGTCAAAAGACCAGGGAGCCAAGAAGAACCACCCCCTAGACTATAAACTCCTTGTACTAAGCAGCTATCGATTTATATAATAACTTAAAACTGAAACAAAGTCTATTCGGCTAAGTCCAATACAATACAATACAATATCTTTATTTAAGGAGGGAGACGCAATAACCATTTACAGCATGCCAGAAAGCTGAGTAGGGTCTGGGTACGAGAATGCCATTTACAGTTTTCTAACTCACGGCCCTTATTCTATTGTTATGCTAATATGGTCTCTATTCGCGCCAGTCCCTTGCAGAGCGAGTATAAATAAGCGCCTGGCATCTCACATCAGCCCAGTTCGTGTCTGTCGGCAATAGGTCGGTTATGATAAAACTTATCTACTTTCATGGTTACACCCTATGCAACTTAAAATTCAACCTATGCAACAATAAAGTAGGGCACTGCAGAAATAGATACTGTTAGATAAAAGAACATCTGGACAATAGGATTACCCGATAGAACCCCTGCTTGGTATAGACATCCATCAGGGTTAATCATTTATCTCGTGAATGCCGTTGGGCTGGACCCCCGGGGGGAGGACTCCCTTATAAAAGGGGGTCCTCGTCGAAAATTCTGAAAATGACCCCAAAAAGGACCTGCATTTTGAGATGATGGGTGTGGAGTGATGAAATTGCACCCCTAAGAGGGACCCGAAAGGGGATTAAAATAAAAATCAATCTTTGAAAAGAAGTGAATATTATATAGTACTATTGAAACTCCAACGTAAGTTCTTTCATATTTACTTTAATTTTCAAGAATGACATACGGGAAGTGATAGCATTGGCATGTGAAGTGATACCACGACCCTAGTGGAGAGCTAATAGTTGATAATATCTACTTCTAGTTGGTCCAACGATTAGGGGGTTAGTTCCGGTCACAGAAATAAACAATTAACTCGTGATGATTCTAAACATAGATAACATGCATGATATAACACTTAGTTAATCTTTTTACAAACTTTTATAATTTAGTATGAATAAGCAGGTGAATGTAGAAAATCCCGCGCGCTGATTGGTTCCAGAACTACGGACTATTTTTCGATAATCACCGACAGCGTTTCGATGAAAATCGGTGGAAAATATCCTCGATTTTGCCTCGGTTATTATTCGCCGATATTCACATCGCCTTTGTCAAATAATTCTTAAATAACAAAATTATAATTATTTTAATACCACAAATGTTTGATATAGAGCTATTTGAACATATAGCTGGAATTATTTCTATATCAATTTATAATTCAATCTATTTACTTGCAACTGTAATAGTTCTTATTAACTTAACACTTTCTAACGATTAGCAATCAGTAAGACCGCAACGGTGCAAGACTGCAAGTACCAGCAAAAATGAGGATTTTTTTTATTAAATTGTAGTTAAACACAGTGGTTATTTTTCATCATTTTCACGGTAGAACGGGGGGTACTCCCTTATATTTACTATACGGGGACGTTCCGCCAAATAGGGTATGGTTTGTTGCCTTGGCGTCTTGAATAGGGTATACAATTTAGCCTAATTTGTCTTAAATTGTCTTACATAGGGTATACGATTTCCCCCTTGAGACTTGGATAGGGTCTACTTTTTACCAATTTGTCTTGAAATAGGGTACATATTTTTAGGATTCTGCTGTCTTAACAACAAGAGGTTTTTTTTATTACCTTTTGATTATAAGAAAATCAATATACAATATTTAGGTTAATACTAGAAATAAAGGTAATAGATACTCAGAAATAGCATGGCTAATCTAGCTGAGTATCTATTAATATTTGAACATTATTTAAAATGGAAGAAAAAAACGTGCTATGTAGACAATAGAAAGAATAAATAAATAAATAATACAGAAATACGAGACAAAGGTACCATCTTATCTTAAATAGGGTCAGGGTTCAGAGGTACCAGCGGAACGTCCCCGTCAGAAACTGGGTCAAGCAGGGAGAAGCGAGAAACACTGGGAGAGTTTCTAGAAAAGCTGGAAATGTCTCAGTGAAATTAATGGGAAAATCGATGGAAAAAACGCTATGAAAACTAGATACTGGAAGAGATATTTGAGTGTATGTTACTCACCAAAAAGGCCCATTATAAAATATTAAAATATCAACCCAAAACGATGCTGTTTGTAGAAAACCGGTTGAAGATGACGCGTTTGCAAATGATGCGACTATAGGGCAGAATAGACCTAATCAGCTAACGCGTTGCTATGTACTTTTCCACCCAATTCAAAACCATTTGGAATAAAAACTTTTGATCCAAACATTTTCCACGTGATATAAAAATACAAACGACAAAGAATCTTATTCCCAAAAGATTAGAATTGGGTGGAAACATACATAGCAACGCGTTATTCGAGTTTGGTCTATTGAAGTACATTCGAGGCGTTAACCGGAGTTAGAGTAACACTGAATTCGTATACTGACCTGATGTAGTCAAACTTACACAGTAGCAACTCATGTCTAAAGTAGAATGTATTACTGATATCATAAAGTCTTTTACCACAGTAAGAACACTTCAAGCAATCTTCATGCCAGTACTTGTCCAGTGCGTACAGTACAAACTTTGTTTGGATTGATTTAGAGCAGTATGCACACACACGATGTGATGCTTCTTTGTCAGTATTTGTCTCAGTATTTTCTGAGAAACAACAACAAAACAACAATAAGAAAGCGCTACACACTCACAAACCTGATTTAACTGAAAAACAATTACCGGCTCATATAAATACATATTTTAACTACAATTCATCACTGACAATGCATTATACACGGGTATCAAAATAGTAAAAATTCCTTTTTGGGTTTCGAGCAGTTGACGCACAAAAACAATGCATAGAAAATTAATTTATTAATAAGCGTAAGAGTAAAATGCGTATATACGTATATGCGTTTTTGGTTCAGATAGCAGAAAACACAAGCGATGGGACGCTTCATATTTTTCTGTAGTTGTTATATATTGTGTAGGCGGAATGTTGTTATATACTGGCTCTTGTTGACCACTGCATCGATTCAAAAAGAAGGATTTTCAAAAAACAACTATAATTATTTTTGCCTATTCCGGCTTCATTATATTAACTTCATTATATTTTTTTATTGTGCTGAATACCTAGAACATTTTGCGGTGTTCGATAAGTGGACACTACTTAGAGATGTCTTTTAAAATATATCAAATAACTGTAAAAGAACATTCCTTGTTGGTCATATATAAAGACAGTCGGTCGTATTTGTCTTATTTGTCGTAAAGAATTATTACCAATTATTAATACGAGATGATTCCATAGGCATTCTGTTTTCTTAATGACTTAGTTGCTCTAAAGAACGGATCATGCCGCTTATACACTTCTAATAGCGCATTTCATGACTTCTTGTGCGCTTTGTAATAAAACAATTACAAGCAGAAACCGCTTCTTATATTAAAGATTGCGTTCATTAGGGGCTTATAGTACGAACAGTAATATGCGTGCTTCCCTGTTTGAAGTCCCGTCAATATATGAACGAAACGTTCAGTAGCATTGCGGCCATGCAGCTTACAATTATGGGGTGTTAGCATTCAATATAATGAACGAAAACATGGAAGGCTTTCTATATGATATGAACCTGCTCTAGCGAATCTTATATTAACGTCTACTAGTGGGCTATATTGTATCCTAGTTTATATTAGAGACTTGATCTTTACTTACCCATAACTTACGTAGTTCTAGCGGTATTGTACACTTCTTTAACGGATTAGTGAGGTCTTGATAGTATAGTTAGTTAGATGGTCATCATGTTCCCAGTGATTCGATAGTTGTTCTCTCTAAGGTTATCAACGGCCAGTAAACTTGTCAACGAACGATGTAGGTCTTACAACAAATCATTTCCGTAAATAAACACAAATAAGATTGATAAAATCTTAGTGATATGTTGCTTGTTTACAATGACAAGTTAACCTCCAATTGAACCTACATTGTAAAGTTGTGTAACAGTTGATAGCCATTTTAATGTTTCTCTGTCCTTTTCTTTTCCTTTCTTTTCTTCTCTTCTTGTTTCGTTTCTTCTCTTCTCTTTTGCCTTTCTTTTCTTTCATTCCCTTTTCTTTCTTTTTCAGTTTCAGTTTCATTTTCTTTTCTTTTCTTATCTGTTCTGTTCTTTCTTTTGCTTTCTTTCCTTTCTTTTCCTTTTTCTTTCTTTTCTTTCATTCTCTTTTCTTTTCTTTTTGTTTCTTTCATTTTCTTTACTTATCTGTTCTGTCCTTTCTTTTTCTGTCTTTCCTTTTCTTTTTCTTTCGATCTTTTCTTCTCTTTTCCTTTCCTTTCCTTTCCTTTCCTTTCCTTTCCTTTCCTTTCCTTTCCTTTCCTTTCCTTTCCTTTCCTTTC
>JAUPMH010188748.1:0-12030 GCA_032270665.1 Metridium farcimen
CTTTAATTCCTAAGGCAAACAGTATTTTTATCTTATTTCGCGGGTAGTTTTGTCAACTGGCTGAATTCGTAGCAAAATCTCTATTCAACGTCCTGTTTTATGCTAACTCCAATCGTGAAAAGATTTCAAAATATTTATTACTACAAGGAGTTTTATTGTGTGTATCGAAAACTCATTTGTACGCTATAGAGCTCCACATTGTTATTTTGGCATCCTCTCAACCGTTTCTTGCTGCGCGAATCTAGCTTGCGAATAATAACTCAGTAGTGTTTCGGGTCATAAAGCGAATCAATATACATCATTATCATGGTATAATCTGCACATAGTCTAGACATTCAATCCCTCTTCATCATCTAATAATATGTAATTTTTCCCTAAAAAAATTTCTCACATTTGAAAGGTATGAATAGAAAACCTGCTCAAACAGACGTTACATTGTCATAAAGAAAGCCGCGCTTACAATAAACATATCAAATCGACTTGTTATAAGGAACTATTAGTAAAACCGACAAAAACATTGTAATATAGAAGGGATATTTAGCAAGGAGTTGAGTAAATAGATTGTTAATCTAGTAGACGTTAGCAAGCAATAACGCTTGGGAGATGTATTGTTTGCCGTGAAAACTCGCGTCAATTCGAAAGCCAGACAAATTAAACACAAGATTTTCTTTATTAAGGCGATTTTTTTATTTCAAAAGTTTTCATCTATCTACAAATACCAACTCTGAAAATTAAAACTTGTGGCGTTGTTTTCTAACACCGCGTCAATCCTCTCTTTTTCTAATTTACAATAGCTTTCTCTCTCTTCTCTCGTCTTTTATGTCATTATTGTTCATATTGAACAAGAAGCAAACTTTGTTGGGATGCATGACTTTGAGCCAGCTCTCCAACGTTGTCAAAAATGGTTTATTTATAGTTTTAATGGGCTTGAATCACAACAAAACACATCTAAAACTGTCGACCAAAAACACAAAACAAATAACTCCAAAAGATGGTATTTCATACCTATGTAAAAACACTCTAAAAAACTAAAAAACTCGAATTGAAATCTCGACATTTTTGTGTTGGCAACACATGTTACTGTGGGAAAGTTGGTTTGACCAAACGCCCCCCAACTTGTACAATTTTCACTCGTTTAACGACTTGTTGTGGTATTATTTTTCTTGCGCTATTTGCCAGGAAAGCACGGCTTCCTTGTACAGTTCGTGTAGAACAATTTCGTCATCATTAACGCGACGAGAGCGTGGTTAAAGCAAGAGCTGCGTCAAATTCTCGGTAGTTCGTCTGCCCTGAAGACCTAGAAAACATGAAAAATAAACTAAGACTTTGTTTTGAACTGGAGTGTTATTGTTCATCGAAAACCGCAAAAACAAATCGAGTAAAAAGAGGTTTTAGTAGAATTTATTACGGGTTGGCTAGCGGTTTTGTACTGCGGTGAAGTTTTTAGTGTTCGAGTTTAAAGTGTCTGAAGAAGCCATCAGCGCAAAGCAACACACAAAAAAAAAATTAAACACAACTTAAGAGATTTTATAAAGGAAACAATAAAGAAACAATTTTTTAACGAAAAAAACTCTTGATAATAGCTTGTCATAAAAAGTAAAGCATTTAGAAGAAAAAAACTTAAAATTAGACATAACAAAATTTATTTTTTTGAACAAAAAATGTTCGTTCACTCTCGAGGAGAATTATGACTCATAGATTCACTAAATATCAGAATATCGATTCACAAAGTTATAATTTAAGATACCTTTTTTCCGGGGGTTGATAAATAACGGTATATCTCGCATTGTGTTCGTCTGTAGATTGCCTCACACGTTCTGAAGCCCTTTCCTCAGTTGGCGAGCTGCTGTGTCTCCTGTCTTGTTCAAAACTATCTCTTTTGTGTTGTGTGTGTATTTTGGAGCTTGGAGCTGTACAAAGAAACATCAAAAACAACACAACTTTAGACTAAGTTTTCATAAACAACATGACGTTTAATAGTAATGAAGCAGAACTCTTGGACAGATATTGCTTATTTTAGATATGAGTGAGGAGAGATTAAAATAAACTTAACAAAACGCCGTAAAAACTTTACGTAAAACGCTGTGAAAAGTTCAAGTTGACTTCAGCAAAAGTATTGATGAACAAAACCTTGTAATTTAACATTCTTAAAGCAGAACCCTTGGCCAGATATTGCTTATTTTAGATATGAGTGAGGAGAGATCAAAATAAACTTAACAAAACGCCGTAAAAACTTTACGTAAAACGCTGTGAAAAGTTCAAGTTGACTTCAGCAAAAGTATTGATGAACAAAACCTTGTAATTTAACATTCTTAAAGCAGAACCCTTGGCCAGATATTGCTTATTTTAGATATGAGTGAGGAGAGATCAAAATAAACTTAACAAAACGCCGTAAAAACTTTACGTAAAACGCTGTGAAAAGTTCATGTTGACTTCAGCTAAAGTATTGATGAATAAAATCTTGTAATTTAACATTCTTAAAGCTTAACTCTTGGCCAGATATTGCTAATTTTAGATATGAGTAAGGAAATATTGAAATAAACTTTACAAAATGCCGTAAGAACTTTACGTAAAACGCTGTGAAAAGTTCAAGTTGACTTCAGCTAAAGTATTCATGAACAAAACCTTGTGATTTAACATTTTTAAAGCTTAACCCTTGGCCAGACATTGCTAATTAGATATGATTGATAAAGTGAAACAAGTACTTTGTAAATTCTTAGTATAAGTAAAACGATGTGGACGGGCGATTAATTAGTCAAAGATTTTAGCAATAAAACATGTAGTTTAACATGGTATAATACTCTTAAAACTTAAAACCTTGGCCAGACATTGCTAATTATAGCCATGAAGTAATCCAGTCATTTACATACTTATCTTATAGATTTTAGCATATGAACCACTTGAAATTCTTACAAAATGATCAAGATTTCGTCAGAACGATTAGCAAACTATAGTTTTCGTCGTAGAAGGATCCAGGAATCAAAGGGCGTTAATAATGAGCACACAAGACGAGTAACTGGAAATTCGAGAACCATATTTGCGACCATAATGCCCCTTATAATGTTAAGAATAATAGATATTGCTTGATTATAATCAAGGACTTTGTTAACTGCTTAAACAAGCTTAGAACAACCTTATTTGATTAACAGCAGATCTATAATTGAATAAAGTTGGGATCTTATAGTGTCTTGTCATTGGTGTGCTCCACTGAGAAGAAAAATGGCTGTTGGATCAATATAATCCATCCGTCTTAGATCTCTTTTTATCAATAACTTGATTATATCAAACTGATGTTTCTCTTAAATGTTAACATCTTACAATTGATGAACCCTGAGGGTGAAACATTTGTCTCGTTTGCTATCTCCAGCAACGCTAGCAAATGGTTAAAAATACAGAGAACGATTCTGAATATATTAACAAACTAATGGAAGATGTTCTACTTCTTTTAGTTACAATTACCCGTGACAACATATATATATATCAACAATCGCACATATGCGATGAAGTAGAACAGTTTTTAGTTATCTTTTTAGCAATGAAAAATTATGAAAACGTTTTCCTGAAACCTTCTATATTTTACTTAATCCTCAATAACGTTTATTAAAACAAAAAGCTGCGTTTGAATAAAGCTTTTAAGTATCTTTTTGATGTTAAAATTGGTAGAAATGTTTACCAGAAAAAACTTTATGTTGCTGATATTCACGTTTGGTGATGAAACGAATGAAATTTTTGTCAGGAACTGAAGTTACAAAATAAGATAAAATGTTTTTAAGTTTGGTGATGGAAAGAGACAATTATTTCCAAGAAAAGACGTATGGTGGAACTGTTTCCTTACTGAAAGAGGGACATAAAACTTGAACCCTCTATTTGAAGTCCAACAAACAGTAAAGATAGGATGTTGGTGAACGTTTTGGCAAAAACGTGATAATGTCAAGAAAACCTTCAAGAAAGAACAGATAAAGGGTTTTTCTTAAACAGTAAAATGATAGGTTTTTGTCCACAAAACATCGTAAACTGAAGTAAAACTTTGAAAAACGTTCAACAAAACATTTACAAATTATCTTGGTAATGGTACAAAATGGAGAAAGTTTGAACAGAACTATAGAAGTCTTAAGGAAAACCTTAAAATAAACCCTAAATAATGCTTAGTTGTTGGTAAAATGAGAACGTTTATACAATACAAGTATCTATCTATATATATCTATTTTCTGACAATGGTAAAAGACTGGACTGCAGTAAAGCTATAATTATAAAAGTTTTCAAAATCATGGGCAGTGACCCCAATTCTGTTCTGTTGTAACCTTGAGATAATAATTGTTGTATTGAAATGCTATGGATAATAGAGGTCAGGCCTGAATAAAAAGTGGAGCCCTGCCAAAACAGTGCCAAAGCCAGGCACTGAGATATCAAATTCTATTCCTTCCATAGCCTTATCGAATCTGCACTGCTTTATGGCGTGTATTACGAGTTCCGGTGGCTTTAAAAACTATATTCATCTCAAAGTAGCTTTATCAGAAATAAGAACAGGCTTTGCTAAACTAGTGAAGATAATTTTATAAACCGTAATATAATATTTCAGGAAATAAACTCTGCCATCCTTGAACTCGAAGAATCAAGAAGAAAATCCAAGGCCCTTAAGATGCTCTAGTTAAAACACTTGTAAAAGCTGTTAATTGTTTGAGAGAATTTGTTCAAACAGCTTTCAGTAGGCAAGTAACATATCAAAAACACATTCATGCATGTAAAGATTTACGTATTTTTAGATTGGTTTTTGACAGTAAAAATATGTAATTTTGGATGAAAATCGTATCGAAGTCTTTAAAGGAGAGTCTTTCCTGATTGTGTAACAAACAGACAATATATGTTCATTTGGGTGCACGCACTTGATAAACTAACGCACGGATGCACAGACAAACAGGAAAGATAACTAGACCATATGTCAGTTAAGAAAATTAAATTTACTAACTCTAAGTAATAATTCAGAGGGAATATTACCTGTAGCAATGACTGGAGTTTCTGTGGATGTTCTTTGAGGTGGGGTAGACGGTGGGGTTTGGTAACCAACACTTACTGACTGGACAGCACTCGGACACGACGGCACAGAACCCTGAACAAAGCAACCGTCAACCCACTTTCTCAAACTCTTAACAGGCGAATCTTCGACTGAATTTAAAGAAATATGTGGTCCTTTACGTTGAATTGTATCTGGGCTTGAAGATTGTTCTGGTGAAATCGCCACCATTGTCTCAGATGGAACTTTGTCGTTTCTTTCCAAAGAGGATGCAGGACTGTCCCGAGTCCTAACGTCCTCTTCGATCGTCTTCTCTTTTATATAATTGATATTTTCTTTCTTTACTTCTGTAATATCATCTTCGATATCTAAAATTAGAAGAAACAAATGTTAGTTTTGGGGCTGACTAATAAGCATTGGGTTAGAACAACAAAACCAGTGCATGAAACACACTCGACTGAGATTTTGTGGTAAATTTATTGTCAGAGAAGCACAATCTGGTACACGAAATAAAGTTCAATAATACAGCGCTAAGATCTATATTTTTAACAAGTATTGTAAGATAAAGTTATTCTAGGACTTGAAAGCTAGGATATCGTGATAGCTGTTATAATATACAAAATAAACCAGTCTAAATTATCTACATGCATGTTGTTGTATCTACAATGTGTTCGCCATCAAAAATTCCACCCCCTTTCTGGTCATCAACAAAAAGACTTGTCTTAAACACAACAAAAGCAGTAAAAATATTTTTATTCTACTCTAACACGAAAACAAAAGTTCAACTCATCCAAAAAGGTCACCTTTGCCTTCTTGTTGTTGGTTTACAATTGAAAGCTTTTCATCGTCACTGTTTATGTCCAGATCAACATCATCGACATCACTAGTGTCTTCTTCACAATCTTTTCGTTCTCCACAACGATTTCGCGGCGACCATGTCATTTTATTTTCCTTCTTGAGCCGCCGTCGAGCGTTGGCGAACCACGTCGATACTTGTGTCAGTGTCATCTTGGTCAATATGGCGAGCATAATTTTTTCTCCCTTAGTAGGGTACGGGTTCTTGCGATGTTCATACAGCCACGCTTTAAGAGTGCTCGTAGTTTCCCGAGTAGCATTTTTCCGCCTCGCTCCGGCTGCCGCTAAATCGATTGGTGAGAATCTAGCAATAAACAGATTAAATGTTTAGTTTTACAACAGGAAAAGATTGTAGAGTTTGGATACTTGGCGGCGCGCGTCGTCCCACACTAGTATATACCATTTCAAAATCTATTAAATTTCTTCACCGCAGCACTTAAAGTAGTATATTTCAACTATGTACATAAAGCTGACAGTTCAGACGTTCTCGATACGATTTAAGCAGATTCGTGAAACGTAAATACACTGGAACAGATATTTTGATATCACAAAGACATCGTTAACGGATCATACAATAATCATAGAGAGAGAGTGTGATTACGACTCGCTCGCCGGTCACTTAATGTAGGACCATTTGCGGTAAAGAGTTTTTAAACTAAGCGTACTTGTATCCTACCTTTCTGCAAATCTTGTACAAGCTCCGTGGGTATGTGGGTCGAAGCCATGCAAGTCGAAAGGCCCTTGAGTTGCATGAGAAAGGTACCATGAATCTCTCCATTGTGGTACATCCTTAATCTCACACGCTCGCGCCTGCTCGCCGAAGGAATAAAAGATAGAAAAATACTGTCATTAGTAACAATTAAAGCCGTGTACAATTACTTTGATATTTGTACAATTCGCGAGTGAAATTTAAGCCCGAGTGGAGCTTCTTTCGAGTTGATTTCATGAAATCTACATGTTATTATAAACCAGACATGGCCTCCAGACATACCAGTGGCGAATAAAAAGCAGATAAACCAGCACCACTTCCAATACTGTAAGCTGTATCCCCAAATGGTGGCCTTGGAAGAACATTCACGGGCATTGAAGCAACTCGATGCTGTAAAACTCTGTCTATTTGACAAGGGCATACTGAATGTCCAGTCAAGCCATCCTGGATTTGCGTCGAATCACAACAAGAACTAGTGCTACCATGAAGTACCAACTACAAATGACGAAGTTTCTAGATTTAGTCAACACGAACATTTATCAAGGGGAAAATGTTCACGAAACCGTTTAGTTGTGAAAATTAACCTACCTGTGGCGAATAAGAGCATCCGAATTGAGGGCAAGGAAGTTTGGTGGTAGCAGAGTTGGCCATCATTTGCTGTTGTAATAACACAGACTGGAAGGGACTTAGTCAAATAGATTCAATTCAGGCCACTTAAGATTTAAATAAATTAACGTAACGCAACCCTAGTCACAGTTCCAAGCCCTGCCGTTATCCCCTAAGCCAGGACGAACGTCGACTTTCCCTATGCTATCCTGTCTGGATTGTCCTGTGTAGAATTTACCGAATCCTTGAGAACGTTTCACTTCCACTGTGTTGCTAACAATATTTTCAATCGGTTCATCTTGTTCGCTACAAGCTGGACCGTCAAACTTGACACATCGAACATGACGTCCACAGTCACCACCAATCGAATTAATATAGGGACAAGCCGAGTATTGAAAACCCTGGCCCGTGATTGGTCCAAATTCAGTTGTTAACTAGGCGAACATTTATTATTGTCTGGTGCCAACAAGAGAATAGACATGTATGACATGGTGGTCCCGCCTTGGTGGGTTGATTTGCGGCTCTAAGCCCCGCCTTAGTGGGTGACCTTTATATTGTTGTGTCTCATCCACCGGGATTGGTCGTGTACGATGTAGTTAATGAGTTACATTCGCGTAGGAGGCTCAACCGTCTGTGCTATTATTGGCATTATACTCGCGATTGTTAGTCATTCAATGACTCGACATGACAGTACAAAAGGGAGCGATGCATCGGTGTCCTTTGCTTGTGTGCTTATAAAAACTTCGGTTATTACTGCTATGGTCTGTTTGCTTTGCTCGTTTGTAGTCCAAGATGAAACTATCGGCTCAAATTGTCAGTCGAGGATTATTGCAAATGACATACAACTCATTTCGGTGCGTTTGTGTCTCTTGGTGTTGTTGTGTTCTGTCGGTGTGATAGTCACACACAAAACGATGTTGTTATGGCCATTTGAGTAAACTAATCGATCGATTAGACCTGTCGTTATTATGATCTCGTTTCTGTTTAAACACTCGACGGATTCAACTTGTTTGTTAAGCGAATTTCAATTAAATATTTCGACTTATAAGATTTCGAAACATCGGCTGTAAAAAAAAAACCGTTGAGCTTTGTATTGTCACAACCCGGCGTGTAGTCTATCGATATTACACACTCTACGGGTATTTTTCCACGCGTTGTTACTAAATTTCCAAGGGTTTTTGTCAACTATGATTGATGTCGGTACAGTTAGCCATACATATACATGTATTTAGTCATAATTCAATCGATTATCGGACAATTAGCGAGTCAGGTTATTCAATTATAGGCCAATTGTTTCTAGGACTTGGAAACACATCAAATTTGCATATTACAACTTCTAATACACACTCGACAAGGTGAAACGTTTTTTTTCTCGAGGTGAAATTTCGAAATGTCAATCGCTGAGTTGTTGTCATAAATGTTGTGAGTAGTAAAGACAGCTTATTACAATGTACAAGAATAAATAGGCAGGACTGTGAGCTCTCCTGTTGGGTTTTGTTTACGTTACGGTACACAAAAGAAGACAAGGTAATAAGGCAAACATACATGAAAACACGTGTCATGTATTTATTAGTAAGTAACAGATTGATGTCCTCAAGACAAGATACCATCAGTCCTTCCTTTAAGGAAAGAAAAAAAAAAGAGATCGAAGAAAAGAGAAAATGAATATTCACAGTTTTCTGGCTTGGTGTTATCGCCGTGTGAAAAGTCTGAACCATGTCTAGGTTTTATGGTAAACAGGGTAATTTGGGTAAAAAACATTGGTGCTTTTTGTCTCGCTGGATCAATTTCAAACACGAAATCTACTTCATCAATTTCACTCAGGTTCTATCGAAATGAAATTGACAAACTTCGAATTAAGATATGATGAAATTGACAAACTTAGCCGTTTCGAATGAGCTAGCGGGATAGCGTTTTAAACTCTGTACAATGTAAAACAATTTGTACAACATAATCTTGGCTAGGATTCAAACAAATGACGTTGTCGATCCCAGCCAGTGTTAGTTATCCCCTTAAATACGAATGTTTTTTTGTCCTTCGCCATGGGAAATGTCACTGTTGTGAATACAAAATAGCCCACCAAACTGTTCTCGAACGTTCGATCAGTTGTTATGCATATTTTTCTGGTAAGATCATTGATTTTTACAAGCGTGTGTCTCATGTTCTCGGCACACGACGTCGTGAAAACCAAACTGAACTAAAATCACAAATTTATAGAGACGACAACTATTTTACAGCACTGACAAGCCCACTTCTTGAATGCCAATCAGAAATGGCAAAAACAACAGGAAAAGACACGAGTGTTTCAAGAGGTTTTTATGGGTATCTTTAAGACAAAGGTCAAGTTGATTAAAGCACCTCTTATCGTTGTGTATAAAGTATATCTCTCAAACTCAAATCACAGCCAACATATTATTTATCCCGGTTATTTATACACAATTATTCCAGAATGTACAAAAGTTGATGTTTTCTCGTACGAATTGTGTTTCTAGGGTTACTGTTACCATATAAAACTATGCGACCGTAAAATCACAAGTTAAAAATATTTTCAAATGTTCAATTAAGCAAATTGATGTTTTTGAGATTATTGAGGCATATGTAATGAGTGTGTTAGCCCATACTCTACTAACATCTCAAGTAATAGTTGAAAACACTCTATACTAACTTCTCGAATGACCGGAAAACACCGATTACAGCTGCCATTAAAGTTTTTGATTATTCCAAACAATCCTACCAACAATTTGACCTGGAAGTTTCTTCTTATGCAAATCGTTTGCTCTCGTTATCTTTGCTATGATGGCTTTGCATTTTCATTTGAACAAAACAGCGGAAAACTTCAACACTTGATAGGAAATGTCAGTGCACTGTCAACGGAAATTGTCCCACTACACTATTTTCCCTTGAAAATGGACCGTCTAATTATCCGCATAAGTAAATATTTAAAGTGAGGTATAAATTCAGGAAAACTGGTGGAAAAATAAGGGAGGGCTGCAGCGATTTTCTTAAGGAAAATTCGGAGCAAAAATATATTTAAGATATAAATGGAAACTAGCGAGTAAACTAGTATAGGCTGCGTCGTTGTTTGATATAAACGATAGGTAATAGAATGAAATTTGCAACACCGTTAAAAATGATGACTTAACTTTACTGACGTTTCGAGCTTTAGCCCTTCGTCGGAGTAAAAGATATATGTACCGTAAATTAGTGTAGACTGCGTTGTCGTTCTAAAGAAAATGTTGGAGTTAAAATGAACGAAAATAAAAGTGCAAAAATATATTGGTGCCAAACAGTGGTTAGCTATTGTGGGACGCGTGCAATTTTCTAAGTACACATTAAGAATTGGATCAGCGACTCACATACCGCAAAAAGAGGAAATTTAATGACTGACAAATTAAAAAAAAAATAATTAAAAGTTACAACTTTGAATAACGACATTCGTACTATACCAAATCATATATAGCCGGCATTATACCAAGTTTCAAATCACAAAAAATACATTTTTGATTTTGGGTTCAAAAGTTTTGATTTTTCAACAATTTGTCATAACATTTTCTGGGGGCTTTCAAGATAAATGGTTTTGGACAATGTTTGGGTTATCTTCTCTCCCTCGCTTAGTTGGGTTTCTTGTTCGCAGCGAGAGCCCTTTGTAATGGTTGGAGATTGAGATGGTTTTACACCAAACAAAGCCGTAGGACCTCTACTAGTTTGTCACGTCTCATGGGACCTTCAGGTAATTAATGTCAGAGTACCAGTAGCAGAATGCAGCTGTATGGCGATATCTAGAAAAGTAACGATTTTGAGCTGTATTTGAGCTGTTGTTGACTTGAATTGCATTTGAAAAGGAAGAGCAAGTTGAGTTGGTTGAATGAGATACATGGGGAAACGAACTAAATGACAAGCCGAGAATAAACAAACAAACAAATGAATAAACGACCACAAGTAAAAGAAGCATTCAAGCAAGTAAACTAACAAAGAAGCAAGGAAAAGCGAAAGCAAACAGAGAAATAATAACACAGAAAACAAGGAAATACGCAAACAAACAGACATATATACAAACATACACATACATCTGAAAAAAACAAACAAACATGCAACTATAAAAAAAACAGATACTGAGAAACACTAATACACAAATAAATAATCAAACAAGCAAACAAACAAACAAAAGACAAATAAACAATCAGACAAACAACCAGATAAACAACTAGACCAACAAACAAACAAACAAACAACCAGAAAAACAATGAGAAAAACAAAAAGACAAACAAACAAACAAATAAACAAACAAACAAACAAACAGAAAAACAGAAAAACAAACAGACAAGCAGACAGACAGACAAACAAACAAACAGACAAACAAACAAACAAACAGACAAACAAACAGACAAACAACCGTACCAGACAGACAAACAAACAAACAAACAAACAAGTAAACAAACAAACAGAAAAACAAACAGAAAAACAGAAAAACAAACAGACAAGCAAATCAATAAAAAAAACAATTAAAGAAATAAACAATAATTGCATAAAGTGTCCGCCAGTAGCCGGTTATCACTATACACGGTCAACTCGATAAAGACCAACTCCAACATTATTTCGATGATATTGACAGTCGTTAAAAATAGACTTTGTGAGTTCGTGAGATTGGCTAGAAACATCGCTACAAGGGATAATAAAACAATACTTCGATGGATAGACTGTTGTGTACATGTCACTGATTACAAGATATTACAACATGGTTCAAAATACTTAAAGGATTGCCATGGCAACCGTATAACCTAGTTTTTAACGATGATGGCAATAACGATGATGTTAACAATAGCAATGATAATAAAAATAACCCGGAGGG
>JAUPMH010188859.1:0-12027 GCA_032270665.1 Metridium farcimen
GTTCATATATTGCTCAAAACGGTAAAACTGAACACAATGTTTGTCCGAGTCTTGGAGCTATTTTTAGCATTCATGCGTTGCGCTATTAAGAACAAAAGAACACAATCAAATTAGAGAGTATTAAAGAGTAATACACTAAAGAGAAAACCACTCTAAGATATACCAGGTATCTTTATAGCACTGTTGTTTAAGGTGATAAACAAAAGGTATGACTTAGGGGCCGGCTAGCATCTCCCTTCCTGACCACTTGGTTAAGACCCTTTTTATATAGATCGGGATAGCGCGGATGAGGCCGAAATTAATCTTCATCCTCTACGTAAACCGATTTGACCACTCAGCTTCAACGAATGTCTGAGGGAATGCTCCACTTTTTCCTTTTCTCTTCCTTTTTTATAATAGGATTGTTTGTGATGTTACGTCCGGAGGGGTGAGGTCATGGAATTCGTTTTCAAGCGTCGTTGCCACTTGTTTTCATTTTCTTTCTTTTTTTCTCCTCTTATCCTTCTACCTTTCCTTATTATATTTTTGTGACTCAAGTGCTAGAATATCTCTTTAAATAAAGAAAATTCATGATTTCAAAAAAGATGATACAGTAAAAACCCGCATAAAAGACTAAGTGGATTAAGAACACTCAGGCTGAAATTTGGTCAACAAAGTACCATATACATAAGAACAATATATAAGATATATAAGAACAAAATCAGCCTGAACCGAAAATCGTGTGTTCTTTTATGCGGGTTTTTACAGTATGTATTGACAAGTAATTCCCTAGTCCTTGTGGATAAAAGCTATTCATAAAAATCAACCGAGCCAACTGTGATTCCAACCAAAGCAATTCATAATATTTAACCACAAATGGTATAAGAGGAATAGCGTGTCGCGATTAATGAAATATTTGGTTCTACTGAAAGGTATATATGTACATGTTAACAGAAACACTACCGCCCATAGCCGTTGACGTGTTACTATAGCAACCATACAAAAAAGTGGAACGATTCACGAGAACATTAAAAATACACCTATTTGAAAAAGGTTGTCCAAAGCGATAACTTTTTATAGAAGAATGGGTTAAAATGAATCATAATTCATAATGAATCCCTACTTTCGGTTCCGAGGAAAACGGTCACCCTACCTCTATTAGGCGGCCACAATAAAAAGTCCCAAATCTATTCTTATACCTATTCTTTACCTCCATTCAGTGGCCAACCTCTATTAAGCGGCCACTTTGGAAAGTCCCGAGGGTGACCGCTTAATAGAGGTACCACTGTATTTTTAAAACGCAGTTAGCAATACTATAACTATGTCAACAATAATTTTCTAGTTTAGAAATGGAAAAATAATTGTGAAAGTAACTATTGAGGTTTTGATTATATATGTCCAGAATTCCTTTCCGTCTTAGTACGACACATTTCCTCCGTCATTTTTTCTGAACAAGCTGTACATTTTCTGTAATTGTAACTGAGGCATATGACGTTTTCTGTGGTGTATTTGTGCAGTGCATTCATGTACTGTAAACTACATTCGTGTGGCTCAGTGGGATAGACTGTCGTTGTGGTTCTAGGTAGATCACGCTATCTACGACAATCATGGATGGACAAATAAGAAAACCTTTATTTAGCATGTATTAGATGCGCACAATGAAATACTGTTCAGCTAGGACTCCAGCTAGCACGAAGTCTCTACATGACCATGTCATGCTTAAATTCGTAACCATTTTAAAGGTAGGTTTTTTTTTTTTTTGCGTCAGTTTGTATGTTGCTTATAGTTTCGTTGATTGACACACATGTTTTGTCCTAAAGATCGAACAACGAGTAACTATTCCCAGCTATAGCAGAGGGGAACATGATCAATAGCGAGGTAAAAAAGGAATAACCCCTCTTCTATGCATCATGTAAACGTGTTTTTTAATATATAAGATTACCTTTATCAACATTGATTCTATTTAGTATATATATCATCACGCGGCCTGCATTCACTACATGATAGTGTTTCCTGTAGCTAGACCGTGTACTGTCAACTTGGCTTTTATCACGCTATTATTTGTACTCCGTCAATACTATATATTTATATATATATACGTGACGTCCTACTGCTGCGAAAATAACGATGGTAAAGAAAAACTTGAACACGAACACACGTCTTGGGTGAATGCAGCACGAAAGGCTTTCACGTTTGCTACATCATTTGCATCACAGAGTCATAATAGTAAGAGAGTGCTTTACTTATTTCATTCGTAACTGAAGATGTCTATAATTAACCACTTTGAGATTTCTAGAACTGAATATTGCGCTATTAAACTATATCAAAAAGAGGAGAAAAGGAATTCGATTCTGGTTTAGCTGTAGTGTATATGACAGACAATAAAACTTGCTCTATATGTATAATGCTCTATCGATATCAGTCACGTTGCAGATTAGTGTACAAAGGAGCCTGGCCTCTTTAATTAAGTGTCTGTAAGTAGTGCGATGTGCTTGTATGAACGTCCTCGCGCCAAGCAATATCCAATCCGTCGACAGGTTTTAATTTGTTTTAAACTACAGTTTGTTAGTAATGAGTTAGCACTAGTTGGTGGTATATACTTGTGGGACAATTAAAAGACTATAAAATAGGTGGTTATATGTCGATAACTCTGTAACCACGTGACCATGAAATACTCAATCGATTTAACAACCTATAACTTTATTAATTTTACTGAAAAAAGATGAACAACTTTGAAGAAATAGAAAACGCGCGCGCGTGCTGTGTGCAGTTATAAAGCACTTGGGAATTGACAAAACACGAGAGTAATGTTAAGAGAAGCACGACGCGAAGTTTCTCGAATGTTCTGAAAATTCCAAAGTGCTTATAACTAAATACAGCACAGAAAGCAAGTTTCCTATTTATTTTATAAAATACAAATTGATATAAAATACAATAGTTTTTTTTATAAAGTAGATTATAATAAAATAAAAATACCATATCGAAATATCATAATACGCATTTGTTCAAAATTATAAAACACAAATTTAGTCGAATATGCATTGTCAAGTTTTTGCAATTTTTCAAGTTCAAGTTATTCAATCGAAACTAATAATCAACAATGCAAAATCAACACTCAAATCGCGCGACCATACATCCTTTAACCCATTTTAGAAAGAACAAGTAAAACGCATTGTTTTGACATTTGTTTGTTTGCTTTGACATTTTGAGAGAAACGAAATTACTACAACTGTAATAAAAGTGCAGTTTCTGCTACTGTTCTTTTGTTTAGATAAAGTCAGTAGTGAGCCACCTTAATTGTTTACGCACTAAAGTGACTTTCGCGCCAAAACTATTTCCGTACTGAAGTACTTATATCAGTAACGCTAAAACAAAGTTATCAAAAAACGATTACTACCGTGTTATCAATGGTTATATGTCAAACGATACTTCGAAACTCACTAATTACAAAGATGAATTGAGAGATAACCTATAACAAGAAACACAAGCGATGTAAAACTCGCATGCGCGAATAGTGCCAACGTATAGTATCCGCCCAAAAATCTATCCGCAAAAATCTATCCGCGTATCCACAAAAATCTATCTGCTATCCGCACCCCGCGTTTGAACGACAGCCAACGTGTACAGAAGCACTGTTTCTCAGCAAGCTATTACAGTAATTTATTTTTTTGTTAAGGTCAGAGCGGTGAAATAATAAGGGTTAAATACTCCTGGTTTGTAGGGATTGCTGTAGCGCCTGTAGTCTACCGCAGGAAATCGCCCTTTTTTTTTTTTAAATTATAGAGAGAAACAAAGGAAATTCGCGAAGATTGGAAAATAGACTAACAGAAGTGCAATGACAATTCAAGTAACTGTGCAGTTGTTTAGAACTCGCTTAAGGTTTTAATGAATTATGCGTTCAGTTTTCGTGAAAATGTAGAACAATTATTGCCAATTTCTTGTTGTTTGGCTTGTTTCTAGATCTGGTTAAACAAAACTCTGACATTTTTAACGTCTCAATGTCTTTAGCATGCACAAGTGCCCTGCTAATTGGGGAGACTCAGAATCACTACCTCTATGTTAATTAACTTTTTTGGCACACAGTTCTGCTCACTTACATTAAATGTATATTAATTGATCGAGCTAAGTACATACATTGTTAAAATAGTATTAAAATTATCTTGAAAAAATGCCGTTGTTGTATAGCTTGTTTTTGGTATATTGACTGAGAGTACACACACAAATTAGTTTTCAAAATAATCATGACAATAGAAGTTTATTTTAACAAATGTGAACCCTGACCCTCCCTTCCCATCGGTTCAAACATGGTCAGTAAATAAGTGAATTATGGCCATATGTAGAATAAATCAAGAATCAATCACGGATTGTTAATTCAACTATCCAGTACAATTACGTTGTTAAACTGTTGACGCAAATCATTTTAACTTTGAAAACATTCTTGGAATCGTTTTGCGCAAAGGAAAACAGACTTTAACTTAAAGACCTTAATAAGCACAAGGACGGAAACACCTAACGAAACATCAACATTTTGATAAACTCAATTATAGTTTTCAAATGTTAACATCGATAGGAATTTGTTAAGTTGAACTGAAAACAACTAAGTACGTTCATCGTAGCATTTTGTTGAACGTTTTGAGTGAAAAATGGGTGTGGTTGTTTGCAATTTTGTTCGCACCTTAGTTCTTGGTAAAATACTGTAATGACATGGAATGAAAACTATTGATCCGAAATGTATTGTACACTATTCACTGCGTTATTAGAATATACAAATTAATGAAACTCTTGAAACTCGATTTTTTTACCACTAATTTGTCCTTTTCACGTTCTGACAAATGAACCCAAAAAATAGAAAAAAAAATTCACAGAAAAGTAATCGCTTTGGTTATTTATTGCTCTGTTCCCATTTTCCAGTTACTTCTTTCTTTCAGCGTGAGACAATTGGATGGATGTCATTTTTACGTTCTTCTTTCTACAATTCTTACTCATTCCCCATATTTCTATCCAATTCATTACCCTGGTTGCCAGAGGTTATTTTCTACTTGCTTTAGCGTTTGTAAATTTGACGGTTAGAAGTTAACTAACACAGACTTACAAATGATAAATGCAAATGCTAGATCAATACATTTTCCCCTAAAGTACCACAATATAAACCTCTGTGTAGCAGTTCAAGTAAACGCAACATGGGCCGGTCATAATCAGATTCGGAAACAAGAATATTATCAAACGACAGACGATGAGCAGAAACAACCTAAGCTTCGCAAATTCTCACATGTTTCAAAACGACATTTTCGCATTATCTAAATACATAAGTTAATTAGCAGTATTTCTGTTCGTATTTCGTGCCTTTTGTGGGAATATTTCATTGTTTGTTGCCTGAGGCTGTTAATACATCGAAATAGGAGAAGTTGAAACTGCGAATATGGTTTGACAACCGGAAACGTGTTTATTGGTGTCGTACACGAGCAGCAGACCCACCAAGGGAGCCAAATAATCCCTTGAAACTCCTTGAATATTCCATGTATAAACATATCGAGGAAACTATACCTTTTCACATCAAGAGTTGTTAAGACTAGTACTATCTCTTCAAGTGATTATTCAAGCTCAAATAACAGCTTTGTTAGATATGGAAAACACCATCAAAAGTGGTTTAATCCAGGCCAACAATGTGTATCCTGATTAGGAAAAAAGGACCTTCTTACAGCTTAAAAAAACGTGTTTGTTATTAAAATATCTATCTATAAAGTTGTATGTTTATTCGTAAATAAAATTAGAGTATAATAACAGGATTTGTGGGATAGTCTAAGATACAAGCATGGTCGCAAATGAACGTATTTTCAACGAATTTTTTAAGGGTCATCTTCAAACGATGTTTGATTGCTTAAGTGAAATTTGCTTTTTGTTTTCATAGGAAGTCAACAACGAACTAGTAGTCGGCATCATAAAGGAATAGACATCCTAATTGTTTAATTAAATTAGCTCAGTAAACAAATCTGACAGACGGGAAAAGTGCTAATACAGGGCTATAAAATGCGAGTAAAAAAGGACTCGTGAAAAAGATAAAACAACCGAGATGATACCCTTAACCCGTGTGAATGAGAACATTAGTTGTGAAAAGCAAAGCGGATTTGTGGTCAAAAGTCAAGGTCATATTCAGCTTTCTAGCTTGTCGAAAAGGAACTAGTTGAAGATGACATCGTGCATGAAAACCCTTCCAGTACCGCTGAAGATGTACTTTTATTCTTGCGCATATCATGTTGAGTTATCGTGAACGATATGGAGTGAATCGCACGTAGTCGTAACACAGGACTAAAGCTTACAATGAATAAATTGTTTTTAATTATTTTCCCTTCCTTCTGCTTGAATGATAACAATTCCCCTCCTTCAATAAACATACTAGTTGATCAAAGACTTCATTTATATTTCTAAATAAAGCATGGTTTCAGCAACACTGTCACGGACAGCGAGGGCAGTGACTTGGTTTCCGGTCAAATAAAACAGCTTCATTCCAAAGATAATTCATCATTTATGAGACTATCACTGCCAATCACCATGGTAGTCCCTATAGTGTAAAACCATCTAACAAGGGTTTATCAAGAGCAATTTACAGACCCTCCGGCTGTTTTTCTTTGAAATTGAACTGAGTTTCCGTCAATGCGCGCAGAAATTAGGCCATGCATGTCGTATTAAAAACATTACGATGACTGATGATTTACTAAATTGATCATAAGGTAAAAATCTATAGTTCACTTATAGTTTACTAACCTTTGATAAACACCTCCTCATTGCGTCGAAATGGTTGTTGGGGCGGAGAACGAACGTTTTTTCCACTCTCTATACAATGATGGTAGCTTGAACTCCATAACTTGGCTTGATTTCTTAACTTCTTGGGGAAACCATCAAGAATCACTTCTAGATACAAACGTGCAGCAACAACCGAGTAAAGAGGTCGACGTAGATCATAATGGCGAACTTTAGACCAGGTAATCCCTAGTCTGCGTCGGACTTGTTTCTGAAGTGCCGCTAGCTTCTTATATTTACGTCGGTTTTGAGTAACTCCAAGAAAAGCACACTTCTCCACCTGCCACAGGCCTCCGTCATTGGCAGTTCTATTGTACGATGCTTCTACGATAGCTATTCGTTTAATCAAGTCATGGTCATTGGTGAAGATGTTGGTTTTCCTCATAAGTTCGACAGCGTCCAAGATAACGTCAATTCCGTTAGCATCGGCCACGATAAGAGACTTTGGAATTGGTATTCGATTTCTTCTTGCACTTGTAGAATCCAGGAATGATACCAGGGCAATAACCAAAATAACCACACACACTTTACGATATTCCATTCTGAGCTGAGACGACTTCGGTTCTTCAACAAATGTCACAACCGCTCAAATGGCCGTCCAAATAAACCGCTGAAATTGCGGTAACCGCCGCTGTAGAACAACCAACGGATCCAAAATGTAAATATCTTTCCTGTTTTCTCCTGACTTCTTTGAAACTCTTTTAAATTCCGCTTCCGATTATCCGCTTGCAAACCTAAAGAACAGAAAAGTACAGTAATCTTACAGCTACAAAACCGAGAACTGATCACACTGCGATTGATTCCTACACTTCAATCAGTCATCTGATCCAAACTTACATCACAGATCCTGCTGCGACACATAGGACCCAAAGAAAACAACGCAACCAATACACGCCACTGCAATACATCCACAGTAAAACTTCAACTCTAAAATACGTAGCAAAGTTTTAGGATTAAGATAAAGATTATCGTTGGATTTCCGTCAGTTATTCTTGTAAAGTAGCAAGGTCACTGCGTATTGTACGTATGATTTGTAAGACTTACAAAATGTTTACTCAACTGACAGGAGTTTGATTAGTTATTAATAAAGGTATTTCACCTCGATTGGTCACGACTCCAAACACTGCAATGAACGCAACTATAATCCAAACAGCACGAGTACTATAACTACACATACGTTAAATCATTCGTTTCTAACTAAACTGAAATTTGATAGCTTCATGTCAACAACACCAACTCGAAATAGAAACGTTGAAACAGCATTACTGATTTTGACTATGAAAACTTGTATCGTGTTTACATGAGGTCCAGTTACAATGGATGTGCTCTTTCGAGAAGAGTGTTTACATTTGAAAATATTGATTCTATTGTTACGAAGCATGTAGTGATGTTAACTCTGTGTTGATCAAGGGATTAGAAATTAGAAGTTATCATTAAAAAAACGCTTTGCTCGATAAACACGGCAAGGCAGGAATATTAGTCATTAACTGCAAAGTTGAAATAAACTCAAACTGAGACTGGGAAACGTTAATGATCGATTTTGATAAAACTGTCTGTTTCCTTTTCAAATACGTTTGATTAAAACCTCCTTTCTGACTTTGAAATGCCATTATCAAAGAATCAGCGATAACGACAAACTAGTCTATATTTGGTTAATGTTTAAAACCCCGGGTTAGAAGTTAGCAGTTTATCAGTTACATTAGCAAATGATCAAAAACATCATCTATTTTACTTACTTTCTATGCCTACTTAGAACAGTGAGAATCTGATAGACCCGATAGAGCAAAGTCAGCAAAGGTAAGGGTTCCTAGAAGACCACAACCACGTTGTTCAACGAACGTTTTTCTGAGTAAAATGCTAAGCTTGCAGATCCAAATCCTTCAATGACTGATGCAAGTTCCTTTATGATGAGCAAATCCCGGTTTATCTATCGGAAGTGGGAAGCGTTACTATCAACGTGACACGTGGTCAACGGAGGCAGGACTAGCTACATGACCGTATGTACTAATGTATTTGCGTTAGAACACGTGAAAGTAACAAGGATAAAATACCCTCTACTACCTCGACCCTAACGACTGACGATAGCTGCAATCTTCGGTCTTGTAGAATCAATGTTAACATCGGTAGTTTAATTAATTAATGCAAGACTGCACGGATGTGGGTTCTCTCAATCGTTGTACGGAAATCGCAAAGCCTGAGCGTTCGGCAAGTTAACACCCACCCCGTGCTCGGCTCTAGCTGATAATCACATAGTTCACATAGTGTTAGACTATTCGCTACCACATCAGAACATGGCATAAGAAAACATTAGTAACGGTTTTAATGGGAAATGTTTAGTTAATCAGACTTCTCACAAGTCTGATGAAAACTTCGGCTTCATTAAAGGATACAGTCAACACCAATTAATCAAAGGTCAGAGTAGTTTTCGACGTTACACGACTCACAACAATCTTTCGAATGGGTTTCTTGCGAAACAAACTTTTTATAGATTCATAAAATATAAAACAATTGATCACCCCGGGGATAAAATTAAAACGACATTGCCTAAAAGTTTTGCCGGGGGGCATGCATTGCCCGGTTTCAACCCGATACTCAGCCAAATCTAAGTTCACGTGCGGGGTTTTTTTGCGATACTATGTTCTACAGCCTCGTTCTACAAGATACTATTCCGATATGCTGATACTATGTCATACTACGCCGCAGTTTATGTCGGTATGCCGTATATACGAGACCATACGATTGTATAATAATATACGGCAAGGCAAAAGCGAACCCAAGGTTAAAAAATGGTGATCATCAATAAGCAGCGCATTCTTGAAGAGTCGTCCCGTTGTTAAAATAAACTAATAAAAGAGAAGACACGAGATTTACAAGACCGCGATCCGGGGCGGTTTGCTTTTCCAATGACTGTAGCCGACCGATATAGATGACTTGCTCTATGGCCTCTTTGTTTTCGTGATTCACTAATTCACTCCTATGTAAACATATAAACACCTAAGTAGATCGTGAGTTGTTTTTTAATAGTCTATAAATCAAGTTATCCTAAACTAAACGACTGTCTGATTTTGACCGATACCTTGGTCGGTTTTAGTGACGCAGTTTTCGAAACATGTCGAAATAAATCACGAGCATTGACCACCAAAGTTAACAAATACCAGCTCACGGAAACTAACAGTGTTTCAATTGTTATTATTTCCCAGGAAGGCCGGAACAAAATTCCTTCATTCTTACTAACTGGAAAAATGTTTTTGTCGCCCAACGATCAAAGGGCGTGGGTGGCGTTATTGGTTGTTGGTGGGCTGCTGATGGTTGGTGGGCAATATCGTGAGAACGGACATCAAAATGAAACTGAGCCGACAAAACTATTTATGACTAGTTTTGTGTAACGCTGTTTTTGAAGTCAGCTTAAAACAAGTTTTTTAAACAACGAATTTTAAACAATCGTGATCGCAGATCGTAATAATGGAAACGAAGCGACACATTTACCCGGATATAAATGACTATGTTGTAACCCATTTCAGACGTTGAATCTGGCCCCATGCTGAGCTCACCTGTAGAGGGCTGTAGGGAATGGGGCGGGTTTTTATATCTCAATCATATAAATTATTGATTTTAATACAGCATAACGCGCCTTACCGTGACCACCCGATTAAAGTTTTGTACAAGCTAGCTTTGCGTACAAAAAGCCTCCAATTTCGAAGAGGAGGTTTTCAGTCAGTTATGCACTTCACTCATGTTTTCGCTTTGAAATGTTGGAATAAATATGTTTGTTACTCGGCGCGTCTTTTATACTAAAGTCAAATTTTCGTTTTCGGATTGGTTAACTTGTACAAAACTTTAATTGGGTGGCCACGGTATGTCGCTGTGTAATTACCGGCACCCGACCATAATCATGCATGGCTCTTATATCAGTTCCAGAGCGTTTTGGAAAAAAATGCACCATAAACAATGACAGACGATGAGTGCCTGAATAAAGGTGGCAGTAACGACATGTATAACGAAAATATGCTATACTAAAAAATTTTTAAAGGGGGTTTTCAGTGGTATGCTGGCCATTTTAAAAGCGTTGTCACGGGCAAACGACCTTGCATATCTTTTCTTGTACCCTGTTACTACTGAGAGGCTCGACAGATTTCTTCCTGCCTTGTATTTATTTCTTGGCCGTTAATTTGTTCTTTTAAACGAACTTTTCGGATTTCCCTTTTTTGAAAAAGTTCCAAATTTCCTCTATTATTATAATAATAGGCCTCAAGATATAGCGCTATTACAAGGCTCATAGCGCTTTACATATATCTATACAGTTATTCCGATCGGA
This sequence comes from Metridium farcimen, assembly GCA_032270665.1. NCBI lineage: Eukaryota > Metazoa > Cnidaria > Anthozoa > Actiniaria > Metridiidae > Metridium > Metridium farcimen. Next base: position 11,093 of record JAUPMH010188859.1, read on the forward strand.
GAACTTGCTGCCACGCAGTTTACAATGAGTGCATGTGGTCAGCCAGTATATGAAAAGCCTTCAAGACCAGACTGTTGTACTAGTGGCAGCTACCATCAGTTTAATTGTATATATATGGCAACAGCGAACTATTTATTTTGTGATTACCGGATGACCGAATTGAAAGCCTCTGCGGTATTGATAACTTGTTGGTTTTGGCTACGAAAGGCCTTTTTCAAATAGCTAGTTGATACAAATAAATCTCTTGTCAAATATATTCAGTCCTTAAAACGATCAAATATCTGTTTAAGATATGCAGTCATTACAGTAATCGTGTTTGTAGAAGAGCCACAAAGGGATATATAGACCCCCAAGGTATGTACTGCTTATGTCTCACTTTTGTCACGAAACGAAAGGATCTCTCCGCTAACTGATTAAACAATAGAGGTGTTTCTATTGTCTGTTTGCCCGTCTATCTGTGTGTCTTGGTCTTCTAAACTACCTACTTTGTGATAACACTGATTGGAGATTATCTACTGAAATGAACTGTCTTCGGATTATGTGATGTTTCGCGGTGTTTTGCCGGATAGATATTCCATATGAACATATACGAGCCATGTGTGATATCGATTATTGCCGTACTACGTGTGCAGTCAGCAAAAAGAATATAGTTATTACCAAAATTAAAACTTGTTATATTATTTGCGCTAAATTCATTTACATTGTCAGAATAAGTTAGGGAGGTAGGGAGGTATATCGGGGGGAATGTAGTTATTTAGATAGGTAGCTAGGTATAGGTAGGTATAGGGCCGTATAGGTAGGTATAGGTAGGTGGGTGGGTACAATGAGTTAGTCAGTCAGTTAGTTAGCTAGCTAGTCAGGTAGGTAGGTAGGTAGGTAGGTAGGTAGGTAGGTAGGTAGGTAGGTAGGTAGGTAGGTAGGTAGGTAGGTAGGTA
>JAUPMH010188969.1:0-12004 GCA_032270665.1 Metridium farcimen
TTTCATTGTGTTGTTATTAATAAAAATACATTTTGTACGCGTCAGAGGGGTCTTGTAAAATTGGCAATATTGCGCGCACGCTCAAAAAACCATTTCAAGCCTCCTTAACACGTTAAGAGATTTTTTTTTTAAATGTCCTGATTGTGTCCTGCGTATCCTTAATCCAAAATGATTGGTATTTCTGTTTGATTGACAGCTTTAAGTGGACGGTTTATGGTTGCATCTCTACCAACTATTTACCAGTAAGTATATAGTACTTCTATTCACATGTACATAATGACATTAATGCCAAGGAAAAAGGGCAAGAATAATGCAGGGAAACTGCAATGTGCATGTAATTTCAATGATATTGAAATATTTTGAAAGAGGTATATATATGATTTATTAAGATTTTATTAATTGAATTTAGCTATATTACCTGAGGATTTCATATTTATTGAAGTAGCTTATATTTAAATCTAAATGGTTTCAAATGAAAAGAAAGAAAAAACTGAAGCCCATGCTGTTCAGGTTGAAATATAATCAGTCCCTATACAATTTCAAAGAATGCACACATTGTGTTCCATTCATTATTGGGTGCATACCTTTGTTTCAGTGTTAAAGATGGAGCCTTTAGAGTTTATTCTGGTTCACGATCTCTGGATGAATTTGTAGACTTTGTAAAGAATGAAAAATGGCAAGATATTAAACCTGTTGCCTGGTGGAAAGCACCAGGATCCTACTTGTAAGTAGATTGGAAATTACTACTAAAGGAGATATATTATAAATATAATATCTCAGGAAATATAATTGAAATAATAATTGATGGGGTTTAAATTCAGCAGATCTCCACTTCTTTACAATGCCTATTTTAATGATAAAAGACTGTTAGATTTCAAAGCCCAATCACACTATGTCAGTGAAAGTATGAAAATTGAAATTAATATGTATGTAATGTTCTAATGTGATGTCACCTTGAACTAATGTATGCATTGACAGTATTGTAGTGTCTTTATGGAAGAATATTTATATAGTTTTTGTTTCTTCAAATTTCAGAATGGGCGGTCTTGGCTTAGTTTTTAAGCTGTCTCTTTCAATCAAGGTACAGTATCTGGATTTTATAACAGCATACATAGAGCAAGATAATTATGGATTGGATAATTATGTTTTGGTTGCCCTGGTTTCAGTAGTCACACTCTAATAAAAACATTTTGATATATCCAATGTTATGTTTTGTTCTTCCTAAGGACCTCCATGAACACATCACCACTACCTATGGACTACCAGTGTGGGCTTCCTTTATTATTTTTGGTGTTGTGACAATCTTGGCAGGCGTTCTTCTTGGAGTTGTAAGTAGATAAAATCACTTCATTACAAAGCAAAATACTTACTAGTAAACATATAATTACTATATCTATCAATATTTTCCATATTATTATTATAATCATTTAAATATTTCCTATTCATTTCCTTTATTTTCCATATTAATCTTAAGAGCATTGAGATTTATATGTGGTGCGCTAAGAATTAAATTATTATAAATGTTAATTAAAAGCTGGTTGTTTAACATTATCCTGATTTCATGCTATGGACAGTCCCTAAAATATAGACCGAATCGAAATATGACGGCCTGCTATTGTTCTTGACTGACTAGCCCTGTGTTCATGATGGAATACAATGGAGTTTTTACATGAATGAGAGGCTAGTGAGTCAATAACAATAGTTATTCAAATTGGTCGCCATATTTCGATTCGGTGAATAACAAGTATTATCTATATGCTGTGAATTTCATAGACCAAATCAGCTTACATGTTGCTATGTACGTTTCCACCCAATTCAAATCTTTTGGGAATAAGATTTTTTGTCTTATGTATTTAGATATCACATGGAAAATGTTTGGAACAAAAGTTTTTATTCCCAGTGGATTTGAAATGGGTGGAAACGAACATAGCAACACGTTAGCCGATTAGGTCTACTGTGCCAAAATTCACATTGCCATGTAGTTTTCCACTTTTTGTCATAAATTGATAAAAGATACTAATGGGTAAAGTTGTTAGTAGATAATAAAAGTTAAAAAAATATTTCCCAAAATGGCCTTTTTGAAGAAAACAAATTGACCTTGCTTTGATGTTTTCCCAAAGGAATCCTCTTTTAACAAACTCTTTTGTTTGTCTTGTTGTGTTACTGTTTTGTTGTTTCTTTTTTGTTTGTTTGTTTATGAAAATCTTTTAGCAAAGGAATACAATTTATTCAAAAAATAAATTGCTTTGGGAGAACACTGAAACAGGCCAAAAAAGTTCTAGTTGGACTGACTAAGTTGGACTAACTACCGGTAATAAAGGATTTATAAGAATTGTGTTGTTTTCAGGTGACTGTTTATGCAACAGACTACTTCACTGATAGACCACAACCACAAAGGCCCCCACCTGTACCAGCAAAAAAAGATAGTGATGACGAAGATACTAAAGACGAAGACACTAAAGATGTCCAAAGTGAAAGTGTTGAACCACAGGAGGAGAAGGAAGATGCATCATTGAGAAAGAGGGTGAGTTAAAAAACATTGTTATGATAATTGTCATTGTTACCAATTATTCTGATAATAAATTGCCATTATTGTATTGAGGTATATAAACTTTGTATACTATCTTTTGGATCGGTAAGCCAGCAATGGCTATTATAGGTAGCTTGTACTGTATTTAGAAACACTATGGTACTCAATATTGTACAGTGGAACCCCACCTTACGGCCACCGTTAAATACGACCACCCCGTTATTGCGGTCAGATTTGTAGGTCCCGACGAAATGCATGCCCATACATTTTCTATAAAAATTGCCCGCTTAATACGGCCACCACGTTAATATGGCAACTTTGGGATGTCCCTTCGGTGCCCGGATTAACAGGGTTCCGCTGTAATCATTATTGACTAGAGAATGTTTTTCCAACCATGAAATAATTTATTTCCAAGCTTTTGGGCATAAGCGCTCATCTTCAGGGATGACATTCATTTTTCCTTTGTCTTTTGAATTTCATTTCGATTTTCATCAGAAATCATCACCAGATATGAATGATTAATTTGTGACTTCCATCATCACCGACGCCACAACAACATCAAATAAAATCATCATCATCCCCACCACCACAAAAACCAGTAGCACTATCATCATCATTATCATCACCACCACCAAAACCAACACCACTATCATTATCACCAACTCCAAACCAAAAACAAATATCATATCATCATTGTCATAAATTATTATCATCACCACCACAAATAACAATACTACTATCATCATCATTATCATCATCACCACCAAAACCAACACCACTATCATCATCACCAACTCCAAACCAAAAACAGATAGCATATCATCATTGTCATCATTATCATCACCACCACAAATAACAATACCACTATCATCATTATCATATAATGTTACTTATTATGCTGTTGTTTGCTTTCACAGAAACTACAAGCTACAACAGACTGAACTGGCTTCGTAATCACATAACTGGCCAAAAACATTTTTTACTCATATTTGATCATTTTTGATATCCATTTGCTTTAATACTAAATATTTTTTCTACACCTAAATTTAAACGTCAAACTCTACATGTGCCATATGCAATCATTGACAACAAATTTGCAACAGTACAAGCAATAGAATTAGGAGTGTAAACTGTAGAACCTTTTTTGGTGAAACGTTTTGGTACGCTTTCGTTTTTTGTTTTGGTTAGAGTGCATATAGTATGTACGTGAAAAATAAGTAATACTAAATAGTACAACTTTGTGCCAATTCTATTGTTTTCTAGTGTTAAATTAGCACTATTTTGTACTATTTATTAATTCATTTTTCATCTATATATTGTTTGCACTCAATCTCTTTCTAGTTTGTGTCATTTTTGTGGTTTGTTTATTTGCACTGTCAAGTCCATTTTCACTGAATATTGTATATTTAACCATTTATAATTACATCCATGGTAATAGAACCTTTACATTTGTGTCAGTTTGGTCCTTTTACATTTCCATAAGATTGTAAATCCCGCAATTGTCATCATAAACTAATAATTATTTTCCTAAACAACCAATTCGTCCATAAGAGGATTGATTTAACGTTTTTCAAGTGTCATACAATAACTATTTGAGATAATATCCTCAGTGAGGTTTAGTCATTTGTAATCGTCATTGACCACCACATGGAAATATATACTTGCTGACATTTGGGACGTTTCTTGATTAACAGTAGCAAGTAACGCTCCTTTATGGTGATATTCAATTTTAATTTTTAGTTTAGATTTTTAGTACGATTTGTTTCCCGGGTTGTGGCACTTGTTCTTTGTTTGTAATTTAGTCAAAAATTGTCTTTCTGTTATTCTTGTGGCTGTAGTTCATCCATATTTATTTTATTCTTTGGAATGTGGCACTCGTTTTAGTGGTCGTTCTTGTTTATGATGACCCGCAATTTCGCTAGAAGACTTTGTTGTTCACCATCATTGTGTTTCGCGTTCCACCATTTGTTCGCGATGACCAAAATGTTGCATGCTATTACTAACGTCGCACCAATCATGCTGTACACGTTGGCATGGTAATCCAGGAATACTAGTTGAAGGACAAAGGCAAATACAATATCAAGGGTGCGGACTATGGCGATGATTCCCGCCTTTTCAAGTTGGAGTGACTTGGTTAGTAGAATTTGGCCAGCTGTGAAAAGAAGAAAAAAGGCCTTTCATGCATAGTTATGTGAAAATTAAATTTTGTTAGCTGCAAACCAGTTCCTTTATTGTCGCTTTATTCAGTATGCCAAAACACCGGCAATAAGTGAAGTTCCCTCGAGTCTTTTTGCAGTCTAAGTATTTGATTGAGAATTGCGATCTTAACTGTATTGTTCAACTAACTAGATTTGGCATATTTCTGGGCTAAAGAAGGCAAACATTAAAGATTTTCAATTTAAAAAATTGAGTAATATAACAAAATTTATTGAACATTTTTAAACGTGTTTTAAGTTGCTTACCAATGCCACAAAGACCAATGACCAGTAATAACCACTGATGGTTGGCCCCGCACTTGACACTCTGAAACGATCCAGTAACCAAAACTTCAGTAGCTGTTAGAATAACCCCAGCCATAGCAACATACAACACTGGGACCATAAAATTGACGGTCCTAAGCTTTCTCAGGGAAATAAGCGCGATAGATGTCAACAGAGCACCACAGAGTGCAACTAAGGACGCCGTTGCTTGCTGCCAATCCCCGCTGAAAGACTGCTTCACTTCGCGCGAGAACAGAAACGTTGGACGAGCAATGAGGACGATTCCAGTGAAGCATAATGCTGTACCAAGAAAGTCGAACAACCCCCATGATTCACCCAAGATAAAATAGGCAAGAATACCAGTGAAGATTGGCGAGGAGAAGACTATTACGGTAGCGTCTGCTAATGGCAGGTGTTGGAATGCGTAGAACTGACAGCAAAGAGCTAGCGTCCCAGCCAAAGCACGAATGAATAGACATGGTAGATGGTGAACCTCACCGAATACTGGGACACGAGCGTATATCAAAGGTGGCAGAAGGAAAATAAATTGCACAAGACAACGAAAAAATACAACCTCTTGGGGTGGTATTTCCCCTAAAAGTTTAACAAATAACGAAGACATAGCGAAGAAAAGACAGGATAGAGCCGCGAGAAGCGGACCTAGGATTTGATCGAAAGAAAATTTGTTTCCTCGACATGTTTCTTCCTCCATTGTAACCTTTTGACTTATAGAAAAGTGCGCTGCTATTTTATTTAAGTTTGCACTGATGGGATATAGTGCAGATGCTTACTATCGTCCATATGGTGAGTTCACAAAGCTGCAGGCAAAATTACTTTTCCTGATTTTTAGTCTTACGAATTTCCCAGCGTTTTATACTAATTGTGTCACAGGTATCTCAGGCTTAGAGTCACAGGATATAAGGGAAAAAGTAGAAAGTCATATATTAAATATATGGTGAATTTTTTAAACACCGTTATTTCAATAGAAATATTCTTTGTTTCTTAAAACTCTTTAATAAATTAATTCTTAATTGCATTTGTTCTTGTTCTTTGATAATATCTGACAAATGTTTGTGATATTTAAAGCTAATGTGATTCCCACTTGCTAAGCAAGAAAAATAATTTGTATTAAAATATTACTATTGCTAAAATTCAAAATTCACCATAAATCCCCTTCAGTATCCCGTGAGTCTAAGCTTCGCCTACCTATGATTGTGTGGGTTTCAAACAAATTGACTGTATACTAGCAACCTCCTTTTAGGGGTAGGGCTAGTCAATTCATACATATAGAATGAAAGTACAAACTAGACCTATAGTACGTCAGATACTACTTTAAAATGATCGTGCACTTGTTGGGTTCCCTGTGGCGGCACGATTGCCCCATCTTGATCTCAAAGTCTTCAACAACAACAATGGCCGACAGTGTTCAAAAAAGAGGTAGGTCGAAGAAGTATTCACGCTTTAAATAATATTTAGATGTTATTTTAATATTACATTACGTTTCTATGGAATTTTAAGGGTCAAATCATCGTAATTGCGCCGTGCCTTCATGCACCTCTTATGGCTATGTTTTGGATGCGATTCGAAAAAGGAATGTCACCTATCATAAGATACCAAAGCCAGAGGAGGAGAAAAAAGCATGGCTTCGCCGTATTAAACGTGAGGAGAGTTCAACTTTCAAGGTATATAATAATCTGTTAACAGATTAGCGTTTGGGAAATCTAATTAACTTTCTAATATTTTCAGGTAAAGAAACACACTGTCGTCTGCTCACTTCATTTCCTTGACGAGGACATGGAAACGTCAGGATATTCTGGTCGCTGGAAAATTATTCGTGGTCGTCTTCCGTCTGTCTTTAATTGCTGGGAGCATAGGCCCTCTCCTCTCGCTAGGGCTACTAAAAAACGAAAATTAAAAAAGCAACAACAACCCTACACTACATGTACATATTCTTCTGCCATAGCTATTAGAGACATAAAAGATGTGAATCAAATAGAAATTGATCCTTCACCACAAACTGAGCCAAATGATGAAGCAAACAATGAAATGACTTTCGAAGATGTTATTTCTCAACTAAAGGCTGAAGTAATTGGTCTTACTGAGCAATTAAGGTCTGCAGTGTTAAAAATTAAAGAATTAGAAAAGGCTGCAAGTGAAATGGGAATTCTCAAATCAAAATATTGCAGAAAAGGGTGCTCTCTTTCTTACAGGATTTCCAAATCGTAAAGCTTAAATGATGGTATGCTAACTCACCTCATGACATGTTGACATGCATGTGACTTCTTTTGAGCTATACATATAATGCCTTTATGCACATCAATCATATCTGTAATCAATGCTATGTTATTGTGTTACTAAATGCATGTGCAGGCCTATACTAGTTTAATCACTCTAAAGTTTCCATTTATAAAACAGAAAAGTTATTAATAAAATTGAAAGCATTTAATCCATTTTATTGTCTTTCGGCACAAGAACAACCTGGTTATACAAATTAGTCCGGTGATTTTTATTAAAATATATTCAGTACCACCTAATACACTAGCCTCCTCCGCAGGCTTCTCTTTAGGGATTCCTTTGTTGATGCAATTGGGATCCCTGTGTTAAAATATTTGGCAGAGAAGAACTGAGGACGAGTTTGGAGAGTCTTTTTCTCCTCACCACAGGAAGCCCAATGAAAAGAGATATAAGAGATGCCTGTGGCCAGAGGAGGCCTAACAATACACTTGCAGAATCTGAAATGCTGAATTACAAGTGGCAAGAAATGTTCATAACGTGTAACATGAAGGTTAATTCCAGTACTCCTTGGAGTTAGCCTGTAAAATTAGATGGTCCCAACAGGGAAGAGGTACGGAACACTTTCTGTTTTCTCATGCTACCATATAACTCAAGTTCATTATTTTTATAATATGGTATTCATTGTTTCCACATGGATGTTTTTTACAGTGAAGATACTCAAACCGTGAACACTGAGTCTTTTTTGTTACTTTTTTAACCCACATCCCTTGAGTGAATCTCTCTCTATCTACTTCGCACCCTGTGGTGCACAAGGCTTCATTAAATCGTTTCCACCATTCTCGGTCTGCTGCATTAGTTCTTTTTTTCCTCGAATAAATAAATTTGATCTACTTCTTGTTTCTGTAATAATTGTTTTTTTTAACGGGAGTGGGTAATCGGCCCACAGGCAACCCCCAACCTGGAGGACCAGGGATCACTCTTTGTCTGGTTTCTACCCTTTGACCTGTTCGGCATGGGTGGCACTGCCAGGAGTTAAATCTGACACCGACATAGCTCTAGGGGTCACTGAAACACGCAAACTGCCCTACCACGATAAGGTGATGATCCTTCAGAGCAGCTGAGTTGAGTGAATAGATTAGAAATAAGATTTATTATGAACACTTAGTGTATTTGAACTCACTGCTTTTTTGTAGAAGTTTTGAAGCAGAAGGTTCAGAAAATAATAACATGAAATAAGTCAAGTGTTCATGGTTTGTGTATCCTCACTGTAAGAGGTCTAACATCCCTCTGTATGAATAGTCATAAAATCCCTCATGAATATTATCATAAGGCATGGTCCCTTATAAAACAACATGCGCATGTGCAAAGTATATCATACATAAACAAGCTAACTGAATGAATGCCGATTCAATTCTGCTTACAGTGCGACTACTCGAACCAAGGCCACCCAAAAAAAAATGTGTCACAAATTATTCAATCACTATAGACGACTTTCATAAATGGCCGCCACCAATCATCATAATTTTTAAAATTGATGTTTTAAGAAAAAGAAAGCCATAATAATAACGTGTGAACGTTTGAGAGATAACGATTAAATTTGCTAAAGCTATGAGTTTGAAAACTCAGAAAAACACCAAAACGAGGCATCAAAGGCCTCTGCAAAAAAATAAAAAACAAATCTCTACATTTTTCATTGAGCACAACTTCTTTGGTATTTTAGCCAGAGCATCAAAACCTTCCAAGCATGCCTATTTCAGGTGGTTCTTTCATATGACAGTGCTAAAATATTAAAATATCTGTTTACTCGAAAAAATCATTTTCCGGAACATATTATGGTATTTATGAAAGTGGTCTTATAATCCTGATGTTTTTTGTTGACACTTTGACATATATCTTGACAGTGAAATTTACTGAATCATCAATTTCCTGTAATTCTATTGTTTTGATACTTGAATATGATTGGATGATTTGTGAAAAATTTGTTTGGGTGGACTTGGTTGGAGTAGTGGCACTGTAAAATTGTATAACTTGTTTCTATGAAAAGTACCGTAGTCACCTATTAACTTTTGATGAATTTTTGACATTTTGCCATTTTTTCATCTCAATCGGACCAATAGCGCAGCGCAGTAATGACGTCACAAAAATGGAGACAAAGGCCTAACTCGGACAAGCAAACTTTTATTTAACTTTCAGCAGACTATTTTCAATGCCGATCGAAGCAAATTTTTGTTTAATCACGTTATTCTAATTTCAGTAGGAAATGATAAGATCGGTTCATATATTGCTCAACACCGTAAATCTGAATGCAATGTTTGTCCGAGTCTTGGAACTATTTTTAGCCTTACTGCGCTGCGCTATTACAGACATCAAAGTTTCTCAAGTCTCTGCCTCTCGACATAAACTCCGCCTCTTGATATAAGCTCGTACCTGATTGGTCCGATCGAGATGAAAAAATGTCAAAAATTCATCAAAAGCTTTTGTAAGTGACTACGGTACGGCGAGTCGCACAGCAATCACTTATAATTTTATAAGCCCACATCACCCTCAATGCTTTGCAGCCATTTTTGTTTGGAAATAGCATTATTGTTAAATGGTGCTCTCTAATTGGCCAAATATTGCACAAGTTCAAAGACCATGTTTCCAACTGAGACTAACACAGATCAACATCGAAGTAGCAAAGTCTTTCTTAATTTAGAATCCTTCATTGTTCTCTTCACAAAAAAGGAAAATCATTAAAAAAAAAACAGCCCAAAGCTTAATTCAACACACTATTTACACTCAAAAGAATTTATTGACACAAAGGAAGGAATACATGATGGAATTGTAGACCAATAGCTTCCAAATACAAATATTGCTGTAGTGTTCTTTCTTAAGTCCTTGTACATATCTTGCTGATAAATAATTCAGTAGTTCTTGAGCTGATCAACTTAAATTGTCTATCCTCAAAGCATGTCTTTCAGTCCAACGTTCCCCATCACAAATGTAATAAGATTATTCCCAGTCTTGATCTTGCCCATCTCCAAGCAACATGGGTATTTTGGAAGTTACGTGTCTTGGGTGTGCATTTACTTGGACCTTGCTCTCATCTTTCTTCTCTTACGCTTCAGTCTAAAATAACAGAAAACATTAAATAAGTCATGGTCAGTACACACTATGCTTCATGCACATTGTTTCCCCAGGGGATGGACTCCCTTTGTCCAAGTGGTAGTTGATCGGCGGAGGTTTTGATAAAGACCCCTTGCACAGATTAAAAAACTGTTAAAGCTTTGTTGATTCCAGTCCCTACTAAGTATAAATGTGCACTTTTCTTGACAGCCAAGCTTACTATTAGCAACAAGGCAGAGAGTAAAAATGACCCTAACAGGTACTGGTAGTCATATTACATAACTGATGTTCTAACCCTAAAAGGTATGCACATGAAATATTTTTTACCCTAAAAGGTACGCCGATCACCCCTACCACTTGGACAAATGGAGTATCCTCCCAATATTGCTTCTTGGTGTTGCCGAAACATTTTCACATAAAATTTAACTTGTCACGGAAATTCTAGTGTATATCAAGTGTATCACCTTGTCACTAGCCTTAAGGTTGCTGTTTGGATATTTATTGCAACACTGCTTTAATGTTTGAGTTTGCATTGAGTTCCTATAAATTTGAAACATCTATAGCACTCAAATTGGCTAGTTGGTATAACTATGTTACTAAAAGGATTTACAAAGCTCTTTATTAACACAACAGCCTTAAAATAGACCATTTACCTATGTCTGCACCGAGTTACCCTTGCTTTTAGTGTAGAAACTATTTCTTTTATTTCAATAGACATGACAAACAATGCAACTTCCAATAAATTACTTAGATTTAGAAAGTTATATTTGCTATTTTATTGATTGTAGATAGAATTCCCTCGAACATCGATTGAATGTCTTCGAGACCACGTTGGGCAAAGACACGAGGAAATAACGAAAAAAATACAAAGAGAACAAAGTAAAACATAACAACTTACCTTCGCATACGCTTCTTCTTCCACTATACGTGTGCAAACCACAGCAAAGGAGCAAATAAAAAGAGAAAAGTGATATAAGATTTTGAAGAACTAACGAAAATATACCTACAAAACTCTAAGTAAAATTTCTCAGCAACCAACGTACCTTATCTCTCATGATGAAGGGAATAGGTTTCCTGTTGATTATACAAGCAAAAGACAACTATTAGTTCACAGGATGACAAAGTATAACGAAGAATTTCAGCGGATTGTTGCGACAACTTTCGCACATCTTACCTTCCAAGATGGACGATCAAAGAGAACCCTCGTTTGATGAAGTCCCCGTATGTAAGGGGTAGGCGCGAAGAGAATGGTAACTAATATACCACAGGAACCCCAAAAAGTACAGATTCACTCAAAATTATACTACACGAATAATAATACTAGCTCAACAGAAACAAAATAAAGACGATATTTTTCTAACTATTTCTTCCTATATATGGGGATTCTAAAAGAGCCTGTTGTGTTGCTCGCAAACCGTAGGGTTTTTCTCGATCCCGGCAAAACTGTCTGGTCTCGAAAAACAGGCGCATGCTATGCGGCGAACTAACTTGATTATTCACGTCAGATGCGAGTCGGTCGTGCAAAGATATTTAAAAAGTTTGAATGAATATATCAATTATACAATATCAATTCAGTTGGCTAACTCGAAAACTCCCCAGTTTATTTAGCCTTCATGCTCATTTACTATATTTTTTTAAAGAATATAATTCATTT
>JAUPMH010189191.1:0-11999 GCA_032270665.1 Metridium farcimen
TTTTTCTTGCATTGATTTTAAATTTGGTCATATTCAGACTCAACTTATATTTTTTTTCAAATGACCAAATAAATCTTAAAACCTTTCATATAAGAACCAGTCTACTTTTTTAGGCTAAAGTGTTTCTTTTTAACAGGTGCTTAAAAAAGGAAATTTTAGCCTAGTGGTTCTTAATCCACTGGTTCTTATATGCGGGTTTTTACTGTATTCGTAAAAAAGATTTTTTTGCGTAACATGCTAATCTAATCGAAGTGATGACAGGTCCTATAAAACCAATAAAGAGGTCAAATATTCTTAACTTTATTCAGCGTTGTTCTATTATATTTGCCTTGAAATGTATATATCTTTCTATATAGTAAGTCAACATATTCGATAATAGTTTATATTTACCCATGTCTGGTAAAAGAAAAACTGTTTCACACATTCTACGATCTTTAGCCCCTATAGGTTTGTTTACATTCAACTTACATTTCCCTGACACAATTACAACTACTTTCACTCATCTAATACACGTATACATCCATGGCAACCGCGTGTAGGGTTAAGCTCTAAGGCCTTGGAGTATTAAACACGTTTGTCATCTACCATAATGACAACAGTTTAACATCTTAACCCCTGATGAGTTATGTTAAACTGGGTTTACCATTACACTACAGCGATCTATTCGTGTATTAGACCACATATCACATTTCTTATACAAACACACAAAATATATCCCTCTACCCTAACAATAGAGTCCGATTACCCTTTTTTATATATTTAAACATTTCAAAAATTATATTGATGCGTTGCTTGACGAGCAGTGCATAAAATATTCATATTTTGAGTATTTTGAATATATGATGCAAATAAGGGGAATCCCCGATTTGTTACTATAACAACCTACTTCGAAAACTACGAAATTGATAATGATTTTTGGGTGAACAAATGGTTTAGCAAAAAAAATCCACCAACGGCAATATCTTTCTTTTGTGGAATATCAATAAAGCTTGTTTTAAAAACATATTCAATTCTGATCAATTACGCAATAATTACAAAATCGACTGCAATGATTAAGCCAATCAGATCGGAAGCCTACCTTTTTCTAAGTAACTCGCGCGAGCGCGCTTTAATAACACCATCTGTCTTGTTGATTAGGCTATATGTCACCTCAAATTACACAGCTGTGGAAATAAATACTGTTAACTAGCTTAAGTTGGTATGTAAACAAACACCTTTATGAATTTTAAACTAGCAAAAACGTCCTAGTGTAATGTCCTAGTGTACGTCACATCCGATTGAAAAGTCGGCAAGGGAAAAAAATTCGAAGTAGCTCGCTCAAGATCTATGAACGAAACACAAGCCTTTATCAAACTAAAAACGCATCCAAAAAATGGATAATCCAAAGGTTAGTATCTATAATTTGCTTTGGTTTTGTTTAGTTAACTGTTATCATCTTGAATCGAATCTCACCTCCTAGTATAGTGATTACTGTGTAAGGAGTATTAACATTAAAATGTTTATATTAAAATCTACATTAAAAAAACACAGTTCCGTTTCTATAATCGCTTAATGTTTAGACACATTCTAAAAGCTATCGTCATTCAGCTGGAATTATAATCAAAGGTTTTTAAAAGAAGAAATCCACTGCCGTAACTTTGTAAAGTTCGACTTTAGCCGGGTGCCGTGAATCGTAATCTTTCAAATTAAAAAAAAGGTTGCTTCTTGATCTGCAAAAACATTGAAACAGAATTGGTTGTTTTAAAAAGCTATCTTTAAAAAGTTTATATGGATTTCATGATTGACCATGACGAGCTTTAGTCAACTCAGGATTTCTCAGCATGAACCACCATAATCTCATTTAGATATTTACTCTGGAGTACATTCGATGACAGTTAGTTGTCATCAAGGCAAAAATTAGCCTTTTCCATATCGAGCAAGGGACTGGAAACAAGTTTCTCAAAATCAATTGAATTCAAAAAATAAACCCCTGCACACGAACGAACCAATACAAATGAGTAAGAATTGAAAGTTTGAACAAGTTTGTGCAAATTGCAACGAAATTATGGTATTTTATGTTTTTCGAAAATACAAAGAATGTATGGTTTGGCAGGACGTTTTGGAAGACACAATACATTTCTCTGTAATTTTGGCAGAGTTTGGATGCTCATAATTTTTTTTCTTTTTAGCCAAACGTTCTGAAACTTGGTCAATAAGCTTATATTTGGTTACTCTCCGATGAGATGGGGTTAATTTTTTTGGAATCATAATTAAATTAGTTTTTCACAGTCGTACCCAGTCCCTTACTCGATATGGAAAAGGCCAATAAATCTTACAGGATTGAAGTTTTGTAATGATTAACTGAAATCCTAACTCGGTATTTACAACACAGCTCCCGCGAAAGCTACCATGTTAGAATCGAGCGAAGCGGAGAAATGCGATGAGTATAAACCAGGAGGGAACCAGAACTTTACGCATAAATCGTAGGAAACACCATAGAGCTAAGTTAATTGTTGAGTAGATTTGTAACAACGAAATTAGAGGGGTATTTAAGAACTACTATTTTGGCGGGAATATTGCGATGACCCGCATCGAGCGAGTAACAAACTAGAAATCAACCTAAGATGGATTGGGAAGTCGCATATCAAAGAAACTTTGCATCACGATTTGTTAGTAGGTGATAGTAATTTACAGAGAAGGTAGTATTCAAACGTGGATCTAGCGTGAGTTTTATAATCTCTGATTTCAGTGCTCAAACCTTTGATGTTATTTATTTACATGTTCAAGAAGCCCTAATTTGACTGCCTGTCTAGTTCAGTTGTTTTCTTGGGTATTTGTTTACCTGAAGGCACTGGTATTAGGCTGAGGCGGGCCTAAAAGAGTTGGCTTACACATAGAGTATTTTAGGTGCATAATCAAACAAAACAAAACAAAATCCACTGCCGTAACTTTGTAAAGTTCGACTCAAGCCGGGTGCCGTCAATCGTAATCTTTCAAATTCAAAAAAAAATTGCTTCTTGATCTGCAAAAATTGAAACAGAATTGGTTGTTTTAAAAAGTTATCTTTAAAAAGTTTATATAAATGTCATGATTTACTTAGATTAAGATTTTATGCTACTCTTACATAACATCATCATCAATGTCATATCTTTTTTGTCGCAATGTTTGTTTTCGAAACCCATATCACAATAGAGACTCGCGCGCTGATCGATGGCTGAAACACAAACCGGATGAGAGGGTATTCAGAGTGATAGTCAACGCTCAGAAAGCTGAATTCAACGCTCAAAAAGCTGAATACCACCCACTCGATAATTTTTTGATAAATATTATGCTTTTTATTATTTTCCGTGCATTAAAAAGATGAATCGACCAAGCAAGTAAGTTTAACTTCAAAGAGTATAGAGGCAAATGTTTAACTTGCTAATAGACGAGTTTTGTTAAAAAAGAGAAAATTTTATCCTGCATGCTACTTGGAAAAGCAATCATTTTCTTTCGCTTCAATTCCCTTGCTTAGTTTTTAGTCGCTATTTTTCACTACTTGAGCGGCAATTTTTCAATCAAAGACAACATTTTTAATCCTCATTTTTTTTCTAGAGTCGAGGAACATAAACTAAACAGGCAGACAAATTATAAATATAGCGGCAATTTTTCAATCAAAGACAACATTTTTAATCCTCATTTTTTTTCTAGAGTCGAGGAACATAAACTAAAAAGGCAGACAAATTATTTTAAAACGGGTATTAATTAGCTTTATTTTCAGTTTAAAGGGTAGGTTGCAAACTTCAACCTAAAGTTTACACTCATAAATTAAAATATACAAACACTGATAAACTAGGGGGGGAAAAATAATAGCTAATAGTTTGTGATTCAAAATTTCGCAGATATTTCTTCTTCCTTAAGAAAGTAGAAGTTCAAAATTTGAGATTTTTACTCATCTTTAGCGTTTTTTGAGCGAAAACTTTACTAAAATAGATTTATAATATTTTAACCGTTTCTTCCAAACTTAGTGTTAACTGACATCGGTAAAAAAAATATATAGCTAACCATGATTTGTAGCCAACAGTAGGATTTTCAGAAGATTTTCTGGCGGTTTAACGTTCATTAAGCACCATCATCAGTTTTTTTTTTTTTCGTTGTTGCATTGTAGCTGAATCCATTGCCGATCAACTGCCGAATTTCACGTATAAAGTCCTTACTTCTTCATTGATAGCTTTGGTAGAGAACTCTGTTTAGATTTGTATATATGTGCTTCCTAACAGAATTGAATTGATCAACGAAAAACAAGTAATTTGGTCACCGTTAGGTTGATTGAAATGGTGCGTCTGACTCATTTGCAGTTCAGCAGATTTCTTTTCGCTTTCACATTGGCTAAGCGCACGCTGAACTATAAAATGCCTTTTAATTTTATCCGCGCGTAATAAAATTCGCTTTTGTTAAAATAAACTTCACAATACGATAAATGTCGGTATGGGACTCAAGGAAAACTCATTGTCCGACTCGTGAATTCCACATTGAATTCACTCGTTATAAGACTTCACTCGTGAATTCAATCTGGAATTCCACTTGTCGGCCAATTAATTTAACTACAGTGTTTGTGGTGTTTTTGTTTTTGTTTTCAAACTTTATAACGCCAAATGATTATTCCACGCCGTCTACGATCTCCGATATTTATTTGTACAATGCAACTGATGAAACAGAAACACATTCTTCGATCTTGGAATTCCTATCGACTATGGTCTGTCGCCTATGACAACCCTTTTTGAAAAAGTATATTGAAGCGTTGCTTGACGAACGGTGCATAAATATTCATATTTTGAATATTTTGAATATGATGCAAATTAGGGGAATCCCCGATTTGTTACTATAAAAACCTACTTCGAAAACTACGTAACTGGTATATATTTTAGGAAGAAAAAATGGTTTAGCAAAAAAAATCCACCAACGGCAATATTAATCGGCTGTCTTTCTTTAGTTGAATATCAATGACGCTTGTTTTGAAAACATATTCTGATCAATTACGCAATAGTCACAAAATGATTAAGTCGATCAGATTCTCAGCTAAAAATGGATCTTAATAATCAGAAGCGCTGAAGAGCTTTGATTGGACGAAATTGCACACCTTGGCCAATGCATAATCAGGTTCCAAATATAGCCTTTGATTAAATGATTAATGTTGACCAAACCAACATATAAGTGAAATTTTAGGCTCATTCAGCCAGAGGTTTACTTCTTGCTGATTACAAACCGTCAGGTTTACAAACACCAAAGCAAGAAAGAGAATAATTTTTTTTCTAAGAAACTCGCTCAAGATCTATGAACGAATTCAAAGCTTTTAATAAACAAAAATGCACCCAAAAATGGATAATCCAAACATCAGTATATTTGATTTGCTTTGGTTTCATTTAGATAACTGTTATATAGTACTGTCACTGTTTTAGATATGTAACATCTTGAGGTCCAAAGATAGACGAGCGGGCTTCATTCTTTAACAGGGTTTGAACTGTCGCATTATTATTTATCTTCCTTATCACTCTTTTTCTATCTAATAAATATTTATTCTACCCGGAACGATTTTTATATGGATTTCATGATTTACTAAGATTAAGGTTTTATGCTACTCTTGTATAACATCATCATCAAGTTCATCTTCTTTGTCACGATGTTTGTGTTTGTGTTTTTGTTTCAAACTTCCCGCCATACGATTGTTCCACGCCGTCTCCTCCAATCCTCACAAAACGAATGGATTCCTCTATTTAGTACTGTTTGACTTATAATTTCGTTCGTCTGCAAAGGTTTCAAAGCTTTATAGTGGACTAAATGTAGTCGGACCATCATAAAAAAACCAATGTAACTACTGTTATTTAGTGTCTAAAAGATGCTACGTATAATATAGCACTGAACCAGAACAATTCAAGATACTTCCGAACAGATACCGAAAGGTCGGTGCACCCCAGTAAACAAGTCGCTGCAATTTGTCAACGTTGAATTTATTTAAAAATCTTAGTTCGCAATAATTTTATTTTTGTCTTCAACAAGACACATACTCTGGTTTGAATTCATGTGTACGGTCGCAGCAACCTGGTGCCTGGCGCATGTGCTGTTTATCCTGAGTGTATTAGTCTTCGCTGTCTTCAGTTGTTCTGGTTATTCATTAGCCATCATTAGTATTTTTTTCATGGTTGAACTGCATAGGAATTTTTGATCGAAAATATTGAAACTAGTTCCAAAAATTCCTCAGTATTGCTTTTCCACATTTCCCGCCCACGGCATATTGTGAAACACAATGACTGTTACTGGCTATTGAAATGCGTCACAGATAAGAGTTTAATCCTCCGATAATTACATCATTATCTAAAAATAAACTTCGGAGCTGTCTCATACCAAAGGAATTCCGATACAAACATAATGTAGCGAATTATAAGCGCAAATAAAGAGAAAAAGAAAAGAAACGACAAAAAGCCAGGCTCCCTGTGATACTCTTACCAAATCTTTAATTTATATATTAGTGAATAATTTGAACAATTGGATTGTCAGCACGTTTGTTGTGCTATAATTAATTTCTTAATGAAATAGAAAACATTTTTCTTCTCTGTGTTAGCCTCATATCTTAACACTCGGAAAAAATTCGGAAAACTTTGAACAAAAGCGCTTAACAAAAACCCAAGCCGGCTTGGTTGATGCAATCGCTTTCAAATTCTTCAAATTTTCATTGTATGTATTTGTGCATTTAATGTATGTATATCAAGCTTTATAATGTTAAATTGTATTTTAAGATATGTTTTGACGCCTTTTTTCTAGTTTTTAATTGAACAAAATAAGATCCAGGAGAAATCTTTAGGAGAAACAATCTCTGGGAGCACTAAACCAGAATCAGAAACGGAAGAAGAGCCACAACAACAACAACAACAACAACAGCAGCAGCAGCAGCAGCAACAACAACAACAACAAGAACCACAACAACAACAGCAGAGACATCAAGAAGAACAAGAACAACAGCAACAACCACAAGAACAAGAACAAGAACAACAAGAACCAGTACAAGAAGGAGATGATATTGAAGGGCCGTGGAATCAGGAAGAGATACACAACAATATTGTATGTACATAGAATAGTTCTGTTTTCTTGTTGTATTTATCAACTAAAACATTCACCTTTTAACCTACAGGAATATGATGTTCATATAGTTCAAGAAAACAACGTAAGTTATTTACCATTTAAATTGTAATCTCTAAAAGTTTTATAAAAGTTCAAAGTATATACTTACAAAAGGTACACAACATCGTTACCAATTCGCGAAGGGATTTCTTACATGGGCACCAAAAAACATTAACCTTGTGCCAAAACATCATTGAAAGGGGGATACCAAATTAAATAATCGGTTAGGGTGAGAAGGGAAAAAACTGCACATATGTTAACAAACTCAGCTCAAGTATAATCATTTTAGAAAGCCATACAAGTATATTCTAGTGTTCAACACATACCACTGTTATTTTTGAATAAAGTACAAAAGACCCACGTGGAAATTGTGAATAACAAATCCATCACAGTCAACTCACATCCCATCGGTTAGGGTGAGAAAAGCACATCAACAAACAAACTTTGCTGATGTATGTTGTAATTATTATTTGTCAGGGCTATGTAAATATTTATCCAGAAATGATCCCGGATGGACTACACGACCTGGATTCGGATAGAGATGGGCAGCCACAGGACCAATATCCATACCATTTTTAAGACAAGATCGAACAAATTGGCCTTATTTTGTTGCAAAATGTTATTTTGACCTATCAAAGGCATTCAAAATACGGTAGCTACGATCGTTTGCTTTAGTCTATATTCTGTTAGGACAATTAAGTTTAAAGTGAATACCCCGGCTTCTTAAGACAGGAAGGGCAAACACCATACCCTATCCAGCAGCTCATTTGGTTATAGCAAATATTTGAGGAAACGATTACGTGGGACATTGTCAAATATATTTTCTAAGACTAGAGCCTTAACAGGAAGAAATCCAAATATATTTCTTGCATAAGTGCAAAATTTTTCAATATATGGTTATTTGAAAAAGATGTATACCAATAATTATATATATTATTAGTAAAATAAGATAAATATCGTTTCAAGATGAAATAAATAGATACATAAATAAATGAATAAATGTTACGTAATTTTAATTTTAAAATTTAAAATAAAGTATTCAGAACACTATGATATTTATTATGACTTTTTTTTCCTCTGATATCTTGTAATTTTTAAATTATTTCTTTTTTTTGTCTCTGTAAAGCGCACTGAGACAGTAAAGTGCACTATATGCGTTTTCTATTATTATTCAATATCTGATTAATACAAGCAGGAATTTATTGTGAAGAACATGGAGGTTCTTGTTGAGATATTAGGCCTATTCCAAGCTCTAACATCGCTTTATATAAGATCGCAAGTACTAGTAAAATATGTTATGAATAAATTGATAGCAAGAGAAGAAATACCGACATACGTATACTTTGCCGGCTTCAGAGGGTGGACTGTGGTTTTGTTTGCGACAACGATTTTTTAAAATAGGTGTACACCTATTATATTATAAACGTGAAGTAGTTGGTAAAAGGTGACCCGAACCTGAGATTCGAAAAATTAGCGAATATAGCCATGAATAAGACATTCTTCCAAACTTCCTTATTGTAAGTTGCATCGCAAAATAACTAGTTGGGCTTCCAAAGTGTTTCTGAGATGATTGCTAACATTTTGAGTCCAATTACCATTCTTTTAGTTTTTGGTTTGATATCTATAGCAAGCAATTGAAAATGGATATGGATTTGCAAACAAAACTTTTCAAAACTTTCTTTCATTTTTTAAAAATTAATTTTCCTTTCTGGTAAAATTTTGAATATAGCTTGAAAATAAAACATATATAAAAGATGACAGAAGTCTTAAAAAAACATGTAACATTTAATATGGGAGATTTTACTTCTACGAAGTTATAGCGATTGATGTAGCGATCACAACATATATAAAAATACAAACCAAGTCAGATAATTATTCAGCCGATTCATGTCGGACAACCAAAACACGGTTAATTATTGCGTTTTTCCCTTTTAACTATTATTTCACTGTTCTTACTTATATACAACTATTTAATCTTTCTTCTCTTGAGAGCCAAGTGTAAGATTATAGCTATGCTAAAGTATATTTTTTTGTACTTTTGAACCTTCTTTAAATCAATTGTTATTGTTTGAAAACAATTACGGGTATTGATGCGTTGCGTGACGGACGGACGGTGTATTTTCTATTTTTGGGTAATAAGGGGAATCCCCGAAATGTTCGTTTGTATAGCACCCTACTGCGGAAACTCGGTAATTTTAATTGATGTTAATTTGGTAAAAAATAATGAATTAAGCAAAAAAAACTCTAAAAGCAATCGACCGTCTTTCTTTAGAGGAAGTATTTTTAAAATTAAATTTCCTTATCTTATCTTATATATATATCAGTCACTATTTTGAACGAGTGGCTTATTCAAGGTTAAGTACTTATTGACTGAGTGGGTGGGCCGCGTACTGGAAAATATTTGGCTTGCAGTTATCTTGACAAAAGTACAAACATCTACAAATTACTTAGAGCAAAATATTTTCCGTACGGACCGACCTTACTCAGCCCATAAGTTTTTTTTATCATATGACCCACTCTTTTTAACTTAACCGTTTTTTTTTTTTAATTATATAATAAACAGAACAATACATGGTCGCGATCGCCTGGAGATACACATTTTATCTTCAAGTGTTTGAATGATCTTTCACGAGGGAGCGCAGCGAATGAGTGAGAGATTTTCTCCGTATCTTATATAGATATCAATGAAATACCAGGAATTACTTTCTTCTGCCGTGGATTATTTTGGTCGGGACTCCTGCCGTTTGCGTCATTTCCTTTGTATAAGACTGTTTAGCTAACTTGTTTACTCCCATCGATTGAGCTCTAACCATTTGGAATCGGAATTTGGATCGAATTTGGAACCCTTTGCCAATAACTCAGCTTGTGTTAACGGGTTCTAACATAGTTTGTGGTCGTTGTTCTTTGTACACTTTGTAAAACATGCACAGGGTCACGTTCAACAGAAACGGCAGCTTTATTGGCTTTATTTTTCGGTTTGACCTGGCGTTGATTCCGTGGATTTTCTGATGTGGATTTTCTCCAGTTCTATGTTTTGTTTGCCGTACGTTCAGAGAACTCAAGATATTCCATTCCTTTGCTGTCTGTCTTTAAAACGACATCTCTCCAGCATAATTCTTTTTGCTCTTGTGCATCCACGTAAACCAAAGTGAATCATGTTGTTTAGTCAGACTGTGTTCTGCAAAGCTTGTGGTGAGCTTATTCCGAGCAATTTGTTTTTCAAATAAAATCTCATTTTTTCTCTTCCTGCCTCTTGCTTACTATCTGTACTCTTTGTTTCTATTTTTTGTGTTGTTAAGATATTATTATCAAACTCGGAAACAGGTAAAAGTTCTTGTTCGAAGTTGAAGCTGCCATTTTTACTGACTACTGAGGAATGAAAAGAAACCGTGCTCTAAGGCCTGATTGGGATTGGTTGATAAGAAAATAGCCATGGCAACTGTGATATCTTCACATGTGAAAGATATCGACATCTTCACTGTGTAGAATGTAAGAAGTTTTCGACACCGGATAAATCCTGGTATTTCATTGATATCTATATAAGAAAGACTATTGCTACACGCATTAGGTGTTCTCAACATCAAACAGCTTGTTTTCTTTATCAAAAAGGTTTTTTTTTTACAACAAAAAAGCTTTATTTTGTACAGCAAAAAACATTTGAACAGCAAAAAGGTGTTTTGAACATGAAAAAAGCTTTTTGAAAAATAAATTAAAAAGGTTTTAACAAATATCAAAAAGTTTGTTTCTATATCTAAACGTTTTTCTACATCAAATGGTTATCAAATGTTTTTTTGTACAGCAATATTTTTATAGATCAAAAACGTTTTCCATTTACGAATTAATATTTTTTACATCTAAAAGCGATGTTCATACATCAAAAATATTTTTTTTTACATGGAAATGTATTTTAATACATGATGGGTTGATTGATCTCTAAATATAATTGTTTTACAATTTTGAAACAACAAACGGTACGCCCGCCATACCTAACAATCTCAAGTACCTTGGAATGTAATTATGGTTGAATATATCCTTTCGAGTTCACTAATTGTCTCGTCACTTGATGCCGACACTTAGTAACACCAAACCCTTGAAGATTTAGACCTACCGCGGAAGTCAATCGTATATATATATTGAACCTGTGCACATGTACAATGTATACAAAGAAAACATACATTCCGCCGTTATGCTAGAGCCCGAGTCGCCCCTTTATTTGTCTGTAAACAACTTTAAATCACAAGCTGAAATATTTGCAAAGGCTTCTTGGTTTAAAGCTCAACCGATGGCCGGGAGTAAACCAGTTAAACAGTCTTATGAAGAAGATGATACAAACGGCGGAAATCCCAACTAAAACAAACCATTGCAGGAGAAAAACATTACCAAATAATTTAAATGACAGGATATTACTTACAGAACTTAACCTTGTCAACATCAATTAAATAATTGTTTAACACTTTTGTCAATCTTTCTATTTCTTATCTTAATTATGTCTTTCTTCTCTTTATTATCTTTGTCTTTATATTTCCCGTCCATATCTATGTCTTTCTAATTCCATATCTTTATATGTCCAGTCCTTATCTATGTCTTTCTCTTTCCATGTCTTTATATTTCCCGTCCTTATCTATGTCTTTCTCTTTCCATGTCTTTACATTTTTTTAAATTATATAATCATTAATTGCTTTTTTTTAACAAGAAAAAGAATGCTTAATACGCATGTTTGTTATTTCTCGTCAAAAAAGGTTGTGCAAATTTACAAAAATATTTCTGGTCAACTTGTAAGGTCAATTTAATAAAGAGATAGTTCATAGATAGCGTGCGTATATCCAGTTCTACATGCACGCGGGAGGTTGCTAAGCACGAAAAAT
>JAUPMH010189302.1:0-11998 GCA_032270665.1 Metridium farcimen
TAAAATCTGATAAAATTATCTACCGCTTTTATGTTGCACCGCTGACCTTGTGAGTGGGCGCATGGCCGGAATAGTTGCCTTTGAAAGGCATTGCCATTCTGTATAAATAATAATAAAAAAAATATCCTCTTTCACGTAAACTCGAGTTTCTCATTAATGCTCTCACAACATTTATTTTGGAAAGACCAACCGTTCATTCGATTCTTCTTCTTTGCTGTCAAATCGTTTTCAGCACTTCAGAATAAAAATTTGCGTTGCAAAAGACGTTCAAAAAGGTAAACATTCAGACTTCGGTCGCTGACAGCAAAGGCCAGTTATATCATTGTCTTTGCTCGGATTAATTTCACAACTATGCACGTACATTCGACGTAACACTCTGTCTCTTTAAATAGTTTTAAATGTTTAGTACGTTACGTTTTTTTTGAATTATTAAAAATTAGTATGTCTATTGGCCATTTAAAAGTCCAGTAAATGTTTGTGTTGATATTCATTTTAAAGACATGTTTCATCAACCTGTATTGATTTTTTTTAAACCAAGCTTTCGGGCTACTAGATCATCATATCATCAGGGATAACTGTGTCGGGAACAACTGGCATGACTCGGTACACTCATTGCTTTAACAAACGTTATTTCGTTATTACATACATAAAAGCCTTGTAAACGTCGAAAAGCGGTGAAAAAGGGAATTGATTTCAGGTTTACAAAATATAAAATGATAACAATTTACGTGAAAAACATATCAGGCAAAGAAACCTATATAATATTTAATCACCATTATGTGACTGCCTACACCAAGTAGTTACCAGACGAACTTACATCGTGGTGTCTTGTACGCCATTTTGTCCCAATGTCTTATGGGATATCACACAGTAATCCCGTCGTAATAAAATACAAACAAAAAGAAATTGATCGCTCGATACTAAATACATGTTAACACTATTCCAGCACATAAACAATGTGAATATTTTGTCGTAACAACCGAGTTACGCGGCTAAAAGGTACGATATCGAAAGCGGTCCGTATACCAAGCGCACAGGAGAACATGCTCTCTGTTGACATGGTCGCTAAGATTCTGGCTGCCGGTTGTAGGTGTTCCCAGAGCCTTCGATTTTTCAAAAAATTGAGAAAGGTCTGGGTACAAGAATGGAACAAATGAGAGAATTGGCAAAACAGCCGTCAAACTACTACGCATGCGTTGTAAAATTTGCAAAGCGGTAAATTTGCGATTGTAAACATTAGGAATTTCGTACTACAGTGGTTGAAGTTGATTTATAAGAAATTACCTGAATATGTAAAGCTAGCTTGAATTATCGTCTACAAAACCTTTGCTTTATTGTAAAGCAACCATTAATTTACACTTTTGTATTTTTATTTACTGGCATTTTGAGATAAAAGCGATGCAAGTAGTTTAATTCATAGGTTTTTTTTTTACAAATTTCGTGATTAGGATATGAAATTTTAAATTTCATTTGGTGTGTTTTAATAGACCTCTTTACCTTCCTGGTTTGTTGTCCCATTTCAGATCACGTGGTGCTACCCTTGGGTATTGTTTCTTTCACATGTAAATGATATAACACGTTCAAAGAACAATTCTCAAGGGAATGACAGTCACGTGCACTGGTCTGAAATGGGCAATTTGCATACGGAGGTAAAGAGGTCTATGTGTGAAAAATCAGAAAATCTAAGTTTTCTATTTCTTTTATAAAATACAAATTGACATATTTGATTAACATGCAAACGTGGGAACTGTTCTGGGCTATATAAAGCATGCGCCTCAACCAATCAGTTTTCTATAGTTATTTGCTAATAGAGCGATTTCACATAACGCATTTTAGTATGCTAATGAGTAAAATAAGATGCTAATGACCTTTACACGGGTAATAATACATATCTATCACAACTTGCTTGCATAAATATGACAAAAATTAAGAGACAAAGTATTAGAACTGGCTGTTGTATTATAATGAATGATTTATTAGATAGAACGATAAACGAGATTGTCATATTTATTTGCGTTTTTGAACCCCATGCACATTAATATCTATATATTTTTATTGTAAACGCAATGAGATTTTATAACTGTGTTCTAAAAACTTTTATTATTATTATTATTATTATTATTATTATTATTATTATTATTAAAATGTGTATTCCCCAACGCGAATCTCATTAGCATCTTATTTTACTCATTAGCATACTAAAATGCGTTATGTGAAATCGCTCTAATATGTTATTTTATATGTGCTAATTGATTGTATATATACTAATTAGAATCCTTTCGATTATGATTACTATTTTTGTACAGTTCATATCTACTTTACTTTTCTTCACTTTTTTATCATACTTTACTATTTACTCATGCACACACAATTTATTAACCGCGGATCAGACCAACATATATCTACATTGTACTCTGTGTGGTCAATGAACTCAACAAAATGACCTCCTACCAACATTTGTGGCTTCATAGCTCAGTTGGTAGAGCATTGCACTGGTTTTGCAAAGATCATGGGTTCGAATCCCGTTGAAGTCGCGAATTTGTTTTCGGGCTTCTACAATTGCAATTACATTAATGGTTTTATATTTCGCGACGATCATACTCATACACAATCATATTTACTTCTGACTTGATAGTTTAATTATATTTATTCTTCAAGTGTTCATTGTCGTTCTATGATCGTGTACTTTTGATTGTGTTCTTCACATAACCACAACCATTCATCATACTTGTCAACATAAGTACAGGTCAGAGGACCAAATTCTTGTCCTTTAACATCAATTTGCAAGCATCGAGAAAGTACACTGCGTTGTAGACCGCGTGGTGATTTCAGGTCCTTGAGGTCGTCATCGGGTGAGCCAAGGCACATCTTCAGATGAGGGTATATAATAAGATAGTCGTTGAGAAGAGTTTTCAGTTCCATATTCATGGTGTCTAGAGCTACTTTAGCGCCTGCTTTACAGTGTGGACCAACAGCAGAAGTTAAGGGTACACCAAGAGCTGAGATAACACGAAGTACCTTGCACACTCTCCCTCCATATGTCTTGAAAAACTCCTTGGGTTTTCCAACACGGAATCCAGGCGATGACAAAAAGTGCCACTGTTCAGGACATTCACAGAGCAGATGAACGGCATATCCATTTCTTAAGTAGGAGTAAACAAAGCGATCTTTGAAGGAAAGGCTTTTCAGATCGATGGGTAAGACAACAAAGAGTTTAGGACAGAAATGATCATCAAGTGTCTCGCCAATAACTCTTCCAGCTTGGCCAACACTCGAAGTTACAACAACATATGTATCCACCTTACCGGCCAAAATGTCATCTGCACTACCAACGTCGTGACCTTTTGAGCAGAATCCATAATGGGTTCCTTGGTAGTCAAACGTAGACGGTTTGTGATATCTGTATATCTCGCACATAGGGCAGATAAGTCGTTCTTTGTACGCGATGCCGGGGTATTGTGGCGACTCAGTCACCGCTTTAATCGTGGATCTAATATCAGACACTTGACAGCATGGATGAGGTCCTCTTATTGTCACCTTAGATAAATGAGAAGTCAATGAATAAATGAATGAATAAATAATTGAATGGATGAATTCAATCAATCAACCAAACAAACCGGCAATCACTCCACCAATCAAACAATCGGTTATCGATCCATCATCCATTAACGAAGAAATGAATTGAATGAATTGATTGAATAAGTTTAGTGAATGATCAATGAATGCATCAGTCAGAAATTCAAATTAACATGATAGCTCATTTACAGTGCGACTACTGAAACCGGGGCCACCAAAACATGATTATCCAATCACGATCGAGAATATGAACAATGGAATCTCTACAAATACTTGACTTTTTTTGCTTAAAATGCTAAACATTTTCATTTTTTTGTGAACGGAATAGATAAGATTGAATAAGAAACATCTTAGTCTGTGAGAACCCTCTACAAGGTTTTTGTTTGATCTCAAAAACTATTTATTTTGACATTTGTTTGGGTGGCCCCGGTTTCAGTAGTCGCTCTGTAAACACACCTTCAAAATACAAATGGCGCCGGTATTATAATTTATTTTTGATAGAAATACACCTTTAAAGAGTTATTGTGCGACATCAGTTCCATATGGACTTTGTGTAAGGAAGGAAGGTGCTTATCTGCCTCTCTCCCGGCATCACAAGCGTGTGTAGTTTGTTTCTGTGTCCCCCCATGAAGATGACATTGGTCTTGTTGTTTACTAATGTATACTGCATTGTAACGGTAGTAAAGAGGCCTGAAGTTTGGAGGAAAGGAATCTTGCTTTTTGTTAATGGCCACTATCAAATCTGGAAAGAATTGCGAAGGTATGAAACTAAACTCAAACAGGAGACTAGTTTGATTCTCATTTGATTCTGGAAATGGAGGCCACATTTCACGGTCGGGCCAGCCAATAGGAAGCTTGCAAGGGAACAGGTCTTTGTCATGAGAAATACTGAAACATAGTCTTACACTTCTAAATAGGGTCAAGAGTCCTGTGCGGTATTCTTCAGTCACGTTCGACAATATTTCTGGAAGGTGTGAATGATGCAAGACACCTTCACAAACGCCATTTACACTTGGAAGGTGAGAAATAAGTGTACGAAACTGGTCTGAAAGCCAATTCGGATCAACAATGACAACATCTTTCATTTCTGATATTTCTTCATACCAGAGAAAATCTCCTTGTGAATGAAAAAACCGCAGCATGGTTACAATGGAGTCGTTCTCGAAAATACCCATCTCGTTAGCCATCACTCGAATGGTCGCCAGTGGCAGGAGTGGCTGTTGGCTCAGTTTAATCTTGTTTGAAAGTTGAGTCAAACCTGATTGTCGGTGAAGCCATCTTTCAGGGATATTATAGTCATCACTGCTATTTGCTTCAGGATATCGTTTCGACTTCACCTCCTTAATCGTGGATCTGTTATCAGATACTTGACAGCATGGCTGAGGGCCTTTTATTATCACCTAATTAAATATAAACCATATGGAAAAAAGAAAATAAATAAATATGAAATACATGTGAATTTACTATATGGATAAATTAATAAATGAATTGAATCAATCAATCAATAATAGCATAAAGACGTCAGTCAATTTTAATTTTAATTTTAAAATACATGAATGAACTGGTCAGTTGATAACATGATAGCACCTGTAATTATTTGTTATTATTAAAGACATATAAAAACGCGCTGTGAGTAGTAGGAATTGTCATATATAAAGGACGATGCGAAGTGGAGTAGTTCTCATCAGATCTCAAGTGTTCTGACAATTCCCAAGTGCAACCATTTTGTGTATTTCTTTCACAAAATACAGTTTGATATTTGATCATTATACAAAAGCGCGTGATGTGTGTTCTCATAACGAAAGCATCTTACCGATTTTGGAGTTGGTTCAGCAGCTTTCTGTATTTTTGTTTCCTTTAATTTTCTTTTTTCTGTCTTTCTTTCTTTTAAGTAAGAAAAATTACAGACAATTATTTAGGTAATTAATCGTAATTTTAAAATCACTTTCATTCATTTGCTATCATTCTTTTCACTTATTTATATGCTCCTCTCTACTCCTCCGATTCCTTCACTTTCTTTTCCTTTCTCTTCTGCCGTGCTTCCTTTATTTATTTCTCTCCACTTCTTTGACTCCTCTTCTACCCCAAACTTCTTCTTTCCTTTCTTTTCTCACTCCTTCTTCTCCTATCCCTTCTTAACGTTCTTCCTCTTTCTTTATGTCATTCCTTTTTATTTTTCAATGTGTCATTTTCATTGTTTCACTCCTCTCTTCATTTCATTTCATTTTATACCAATTGCCTCACCTTGGCTTAGGCGTTTCTTAATGTCCAGGTAATCCTTTTTTAGAAACAACAATTCCAGATCCATGCCATTGGTGTCAGTTGTGCTTGATTTGAGTAGTATATCCTTGATAAATGTACGAAGAGTGTTGTCTTCATGGATTCTCATCAACTTATCAACAGCGCTTTCCTGGGAGATTCTGAAAACAAATACTACCGAGTCTTTGAAACGTTCATTTGATGCACTGCCATCTTCACTGGTTCTCTTCTCTCCAAACTGCTTGGTGCGAACGAAGTACACTCCTTTCGGTAATACCTGTACATAGTCAATAACAAATAAGGTTAAAATTACCAGAAACATCGCCAAATATTAGTGAAATAAAACCTTCAGTAGTCCTTTGCAGACGCTACACCCACAGACAGAACAGATATCTATTTCTATTAACAATAAACACCCGCATAAAAGGACAAGTGGATAAGAACCTTCAGGCTGAAATTTGGTCAACAAAGTACTGAAAAGAAAGAACTAGCCTGAGAAATGAAACAAATCAAAAGTGTCAAAAAATAGAAAACAAAGGGGCTGATCTAAGTGTGCTGGACCATTCCAAACACACAGTATTTTGCAGAAGGGATTGGAGTTGCAGGAGTAAGTTTGACTTTGTTTTGTTGATTAGCCTATTTTTTTTAAAAATATCCAGAGGGGGCCATACTGAAGTGTAGTGTAGTACAGCCTGTACGAATTAAACCTCTCAGCAATCTTGATCACTGTACCTCATTTTCAGTAATAATTTTAAGAACAAGTCCGAGTCTCACTAAGAACCCGATACAAAAGAAACTGATATAAAAGAAACACATAAGCCTGAAACCCCAAATCACCTGTTCTTTTATGCAGGTGTTTACTGTATTTATTTCTATATAGTGAATTTATATGATATATTTTCATAGCCCACTTATAATGGTTACGCACCGCATGAAAACCAGCTTTTATGTTATGAACATGTGAGCCGAGTTTGTGCAAAATATTTAACATAGAGGTAGTAAGTGTGAGTTTCCCCAATTAGTAGGGCACATGATACGTGTCCAGCTAGAAGATTGAGAAGTGAAAAAGTGAATTATTTTATTTATTATAGTGGCTAGCGTACTGAAATAAAGGGTTTGTTTCATTGATGGATTGATTGAGGGATGGATTGATTGACTGATTCATGAATGGATTGATTTAACCTTCCATACCTCGTTGAATGCTTTCCGTAGTTTCTTGCAGTCTTCACTGTTACTTGAGACAAATTGCGTTGCAATTTGTTCTTCTACGCGGGATTGTCTGCGCATTGAACTATCGACGATTCTTACAGGAATGCTGATATCTGAGAACAATCCAAAAAATAACAATGATATCATGGAGGGTCTAGCCATTTGCACATATAGTGACAAAGAAAGCACCTTCTCCTCAATTATTTTAAGAACCCGAGTATTGGTCCGACCAGGGCTCGAACCCTGGTCTTCCGCTCAATAGTTCGGTATAATGCAGAAGATTCAGATGATGATAATAACAATAATGGTAGTCACACTATTTGATGATACGGATAATGATGACGATATCTTTTGTTGCATAGAGAAAGAGCTGACTGAAAGCGTTTTTTATGAGTTGCTTTCTTCATTTCCATAACCATAACCATAACCACAACGTCTAAGCTTTGACTAAATTTTGCTAGCTCCTCTTTTCTTTCTAAAGTATTCAAACTTAATTGCTCTTTTACTTCGACATTTATTTTTAAATGCTGCACAGATGGTCTGTGTTACACCTAGCCTAATGTTACACTGGTCAACGCATGCAGTCTACTTGTGATGTTGATACTTCATTGGTATCTGGCTACCCTGGCCAAAGAGGTTTTCTTTTCCTTTATTTCCCCCATGATTCCCTGAGCAGGGACTACCAACTACCAGGGTAGTATCTGGTATGTGTCTAAGCGAATATTGCATACATAACAATGTCTACATGTTTAAAATTTCTTTGTTGGTTGGTTTTTCATTCATAGTTTTTCATTCATTCAAAAAAACATTTTGGTTGAAGAAACATCATATACTATGAATGTCTACATGCTTACCTACAGCCGTTCCATCAATACACACAAAGCTGGACCTCCTTTCTGCAACATCCTCACTTGGAACTTGACCTAGTAAACAAATATGTCAGTCTTATCATATTTATTATACACATCCATTTTGTAATCATTAGCAAATCCTGCAACTGGCTGAAAAGTGTGCCATTTAAGGTGACTCCCCATTTCCAAATGACTGATTCGCGTATTGCAATTGTCGACTCGTAACTTTCGTGCCCCTGGCACAATTCCCATGACTCTTGAACACGTTATCGAACAATCATTCAGCTACAATACTGTACTGTAAAATCTGATTGCATGTAAAATAAATAATTTGCAAGATATATGAGATTACGTGAATGCATTGTTTTCACAAAAACTTGATTTTACAGAAAATCTGTCCGTTTTATTTCTATGAAAATTTTCGAATCCTCCTCTTTAAACATTATACACAACCCCAGGGTTCGAACTGATATCACCAGCTTATAGAAGTAGGCTGTATAGAAGTTGTCGAGAAGAACCAAGATCGGAGTTTGAATCCAAAATGGCGCCTGCTTTGCTGATTCTTGAACGAGTTCAATAGACCTCAAATCCAGCGAATATTGGCTTAGTAGAGCCAATTAAAGCACACCAGTCAGTAGTTTTAGCATATTTAGAAGTTGATTATTCAAAAGTATTCAGTTTGTGACGAAAGATTAAAGCTAAAATAAGGATTTGGATCGTACTAGAAAATTTTGCAGCCGCCATGGCTGACCGCCATAATGAATAATAAAGCATTGAGATTATGGACATACATCTAAACAAGAATAATCGAGATGCTGGTCAAGAATAAAGTTGGATGCTAATCCCTTTTCGACGTGGATTGACCAACCATTATTAATTCAACTTTATCTTACCGTCACAATCAGGATCTAACAATACAGCAACATGAACAAGACCTGCGTTGACGAGGGAGCGTACAAACATTTCAAAGCCACCTTCACAAGTCTTAATGGCATCTATCAATGTTTTCAGGGCTGTTTGTGGTGTATAAATTCTCTCATTGAAGGTTATTTTATCTTGTTGTTCTTGTGATAAACATGGTAAACTGTCTAACAATTCTGTGGCGACCACACCTTGGAAATACTTCAAACGATCATCTAGTAGAACTCTTTGTTCTTCTGTTATCTTGAGATCCTTTAAAAGGAAATCATTTGATATAGGAAAACTGCATATATATACCTGAAATATACCTTCCCCGAGTCCAGTTAATATTTTTAAAAGATGCTTTGAGATATATACTTCAGAGCATCGACAACAACAGTTATTTCAATTCCATGTTATTTCCATTTCATTCCTCCTTTCATGATGCAAAAATAGATGATCTTACCCCGGTACAGCATTTCCTAGGCCCAGACAATGTCTCCACTGAAAAATAACAAACATGTTTAGTTTACAAAAAAGTATAAATGCACTTCTTGCTTTTCACCTCATTTCACAGCTTCATTTCTCAGCGTCATTGTATATAAATAAGTGTTTAGCTTTCTAAATTTCTGTGTTTAATAAAGTTTCTTTTTTATAAATTTCAGAATTATTGTTGTGTACGTCTTGCTAAGTATTTAGTGTCAGGTTTTTGCTTTTGCAGAGGGAGCTCAACAGACTCAAACATTATTTTATTGAAGAGAAATAATTTTGTGGATGTATGTTAATTTGAGTCACAAAAATCCTAAAGCACAGGAGGCTCATCACCAAACCGGTCTCCAAAGATTATCTAAGATAAATCGTATGTGAATTGTCTGAAGAAAAAAGGGAGTCTGCTTTTTGTTTGGTGTTTTCTTTACAATGGGCAATGCATTTCTCCTCACTCTAGGATCAGTCCTCAGCTGTGGTAATGCTTCGTGCAGTGTGGAGTATCATGGCCGCACGAAGACACCACGGCTGGGAACTGAGCTTACCCTCACTCTAGCTCATTTCTTTCAGCCTTCCCTCCCCTCCCTCCCCCTCCCTCCCCTAAAATAAACTAGATTGAGCTTTAACGGATTTGTATGTTTTCTTAACTGGCAGGGATGGCATTTTACCTCCTTGTCGTATGGTTTCTTTTACATCTTCTTTCCCATGCTGTATTGCAGAGAGGGTTTCTTGATGGTGAACTATAATTGTTTCTTTCACTAAAAAAATAATTAAATGTGATAAAAATTACAATAAAAGTTGTTGCAAAATGGAGAGATGAGCTTATTTGCTCTACATTAGCAAAATATCTATTAAACTGAAATGGAAAGTTGATTGTTGTTTGAAATAAAACTTACATTTATTGATGGCATCTAGGATTTCATTCTCAACTTTCAGAGATTCGTTAAGAAAGGGAAGCAACACCTCTACAGGCTTCTTCACATCTAACACAGAAAACTTTGAATTAAGATTGCATTATGCACCATGATACATTTTAGTAATGCAAACATACCTGCTATAACTTGGTCTATATCATTTTGAGTTACTCCAAATG
The DNA here is from genome assembly GCA_032270665.1 of Metridium farcimen. Lineage (NCBI taxonomy): Eukaryota > Metazoa > Cnidaria > Anthozoa > Actiniaria > Metridiidae > Metridium > Metridium farcimen. The sequence goes on from JAUPMH010189302.1 coordinate 10,375, forward strand.
TTTTTAAAGCATTACAAGCCTTCGGCCATTCAGTGTTAAACACATCAGTTGGCATTTTAGCATCTGGCGCATGACCTATCAATTCATTACGTATCTCTTTTAACTCTTTAATTGCTTTACTTTCAGGAGTTAAAGGTGTCACAAAGTTCAGTGTTGAATTGTTCAAAACTGTGGTTATAAGTGAAAAATCCCAGGTATTTGTGTCTCCAGAATCAAACTTTACTCTCTGACCATTGAATTTGAAATTCAATGGTCTGGTTTCAATGTTCCTCATGTCTGTTGCATCATTAGGAATGTCAGTCCATAATGATGGGGGTAGAGTCCCTGTCTTATTTTGGTAGACTACTGGCCATTGAGATTTGAAGAACTCTCTTAGTTTTTGATTACCATCCCGAAACAACAGGAGAGTCAATTGAAAGAAATTGTCCCTGGAATAAATCAAAGAAAATGTCAATAGTTCCTTTCACAGTTCCCTGCGCCATCCTGAAAGGTAGCCACCCCTTTGCAATGAAATGAGACAAATGTTGAGCTTGCAGTGATAGAGACCTTTTTTAAAAGGTTAAAACACCTTGCAGGACAATTTTTCATGTGTTTCTATATTATTACAAATAAATTTCTCTACAAATAATAATATAATACTGAACTGAGCTGCACTTTAGCAAACCAAAAATAGGAAAGTTTCTTTTAAAAATATCAAGAAAAATGTTATCAAGTTATTTTTGATTAAACTATAAGTGAAAGCAAAAATGCTTTTACTAACCTTTCAAGGGTTATTGCTGCATTGGCAGCCATCTTGATCAATAAACAACCCTGTAGTTAATAACAATTGAAATGTATTGATAAACACATCCAGGTATTGAACATATAATAAATGTACATGTATAGGGGCTGATCCAGAACTTTGTCAGGGGGTGTCCCAATTGCAAATGAAGGGCTCTCCTGGTGTTAGGTCCCTAAATGTCTTAAATAAAATAAAATAGGGGTAATTGCGGCGGTAACGGGTTGTCCAGTGCCACAATTTTAATTGCGTATCGAAGAACATTGTCGCAGTTCGTCATCCATTTGTAGACATACAGTAAAAACCCGCATATAAGAACACCCATTTTTGGAGTTCAGGCTGATTTTGTTCTTGTTTAACAGGTGTTTACTGAAAAATCAGCCTGAAGGTGTTTTTATGGTGTTCTTAAAATAAATGTTTCTAAATTATATATAACTATATATTAGACTACCAATACATGTAGATGATATCAATGTGTAAGTTCAAAAATGTTATTAAGAAAAATCTTGACTGCAATAATAATATCAAAACAGTAGAAAATAAATTATTATCAGGTCAGGCTTGGAGTCTGCTACTGGTAACACTGTAATCCAGTAGAGTACAACCTGTTGCATACAGGTCTAGCACATAAATATTGATCTTATTTTTTATAAGAACACTTTTTAATTTTTCAGACTGATTATGTTCTTATTGACATGGTACTTAAAACGCAAATACGGGTTTTTAATGTATTCAAACAAAACGTGATACTAGCCCAAAGTCGATCATCCAGGCTACAAATTTCAAGGTGCTGAAAAAATGCCAAGGAAAAATGGACTGTTTGATATATGAAATGCTCTTAATTAA
>JAUPMH010189413.1:0-11996 GCA_032270665.1 Metridium farcimen
CATTCAGATATTTTTTTTCTCTTGTAAAATATATTTATACAGGTCGACATCGGCCTTTGCTGCCATTAACCATTGAAAACCTCATGAATGAAAACGACAACAAGCTCTTAACATGTAATAATCTCTATTTACCACGACCAACATCGCCGCAAAACTTAAATACTTACCGATGCAACACTCTATGGTCATTGGACAGCATGACATACCAGCCGTAACTTCCAGCTGTGAGAGGAATACGACGCCAAGAATGGCCAACATGATCAGAGTATGTTTCATCATCTTCACGTAATCTGCGCAGTAAATGACAAACAATTTATTGTAAAATTTCAATGTGTCTCTGAGACAAACATTAAACTACACAGCTAAATGCCAATAAATATAATATATAGTCAAGGTAGTTTTTAAAATTGTATCTAAAGTTAATATTACTGTGTGATTGATCATACTCAAGCTTTGCCTTAGGGACTGTTTACATGGTGAGTTGTGTTTGTAAGACCTTGTAAGACAAACGATACAAGAAAAGTAAAATGTAAAATATGAATAACATAGAAGTAATGCATCCCTAGTAAATACCTCGAGGTTGGTCTGCACTACCTCAGTTGAAGATCTTTCTCGTCGAAAGAATGAGAGTTGCATAATAACGACAATCAGTGAGGGTATATTTGAATGAATATGCGATAGACCACTCATTCTCGTACCCAGACCATTCTCAGCTGTCTAACAAGAGGTCGAAGGCTCTGGGAAATCCTATTATTTGAAGTGATCTTGGATTGGGTGAGCGGCATAAGTATAGGAAAACGCACGATCTTGAGTGCAATTCGTAATAAATAGGTACGAGTGATGTTCTGAAAGTTTTCAAAATTGGACGAGCCTTTTAAGCTCTCAATCCTCCCATCCTTGCCAATCATTGGTCTTTCAACATTGATCAAAAAATGGCCAACGCTATCATTTTTCTTGACTTAAAAAAGGCATTTGACACTGTTGCCGACCATAATATTTTGCTAACAAAATTATGTCATTATGGATTTTATCATTCAGCTACTAGCGAATGGATCAGATCGTATCTCACTGGTAGATCGCAGCAGTGTTCTGTCAATGGTATCTGACCTTCAACCAATAACATACGGTGTTCCACAAGGTACGATCCTAGGTCCGGTCCTCTTCCTTGTTTACATCAATGACTTATCTTAATTCCTCAATTTCAGTACAACAAGACTTTACGCTGATGATACTAGTCTGACATTCTCTGACTCTAGTGCGTTAGATCTTAAGAAACAGATGGACACTGCATGATTTAGAACATATTTCATCTTGGCTTTGTGCTAACAAACTCATTCTAAACGTCCTAAAGTCAGAGTTCATGTTAATAGGCTCAAGACAGAGGTTGTCTACTTTCCGCAAGGAGGACATAATTATCTCTTTCTAGGATAGATGGTCTAGTTCTGAGTAGAACGACTGAAGCAAAATGTCTGGGTGTTATGATAGACAACAAAAGAAAATTCCATGCAATCTAGGCATTCTTAAGAAAATCAAACCCATCCTAAGCCAGAACTATATCAACAGAATTTATAAGTCAATAGTTGAACCATATTTCAACTATTTCTGTCTCGTTTGGGATGGTTTTGATGAAGTCCTAGCAGACAAATGCAAAAAATGCAAAATCGCGAATCCCGCATAATTACGGGAGCACCATATACCAGTTTACGGACAAATGAAATTTATAAAGAACTTGGTTGGGTACCATTGGCCGAAAGTAGATTACAGCAGAAAGCTGTAATGATGTTCAAAATAGTTAATGGTCTAGCCCCACTTTATATGAGAGAAATGTTTCACAGTCACATCGGTTCGGACTCATACTCGTTACGTTGTTCTGCAAAGAACTTCCAACTTCCCAAGGTTAGAACTGATGTCTACAAAACAAGTTTTGCGTACACTGGTGCAAAATTATGGAACTCCTTACCGGACTCCTTAAAAGAGGAGCACTCCCTCATAAGGTTTAAAAAGAGAATTAAACACTATCTGATCTCTGCATCAATTACACATATAGTATTAATAAGATTTAAATTCTTTATATCAATGTTTTTCTCTTGCATGTAATGAGAAATATTGTATAATATATTTATCATTGTAATATGTAAATATTTCATATATATTTTACTATTACACATGCTCCCAACAATCAAACCCCAACTACACTCCCCCCCCCCCCCCTTTCTCCCTGTACATACACACACACAAAGGATCGACTACACGAACGAACGAACGAACGAACGAACGAACGAACAAGGAATGTAAGGGTTTATAAGGAATAAACGTAACCGAACTAGCAAATGAAGGAATAAAAAAAACTAAAACCGACTTGCAAACGCGTAGACAAATTCGCTGTTTATCCTCATGCCTTGAGTCTGTTAAAGGCAGGTTCACACGCACGAAATAATTAATGACATGGACACTGAATCAGGTGGGGTCAGAAACTTCGAAATCATTCTGATGGTGGCTTCTTTAATTTTTAGGAAACTTGTATCAATAGAACAACTCACTTATCAATCAATGTTTCCGTGGAATACACCAGGTCGAAATCTGGCGACCAATTTGGATAACTTTTAGTTTTGACTGACGTGTTCGAGGCTGGAAAGTCAAAAACATTATGAGGCGCCGCCATATAACCATTTGGTCTATACAGTAATCGAGCCCTATCAACAACAACTAGTACAACTTTATCAGTGAACGTTTTTATTGATTCTATTTATGCAAGCTATGGTATTAGTGAGCACATTTCATGCTTTAGCTTTTTGATTTTCCATTTAACTTACTTATTGATCATTGATTATTATCATTACCAATTGCTAACAGCATTTTAACCTATCTTAAGAACAGTTCAGTATATCAAGTTCCGGTTTACATAATCAGTACGATTAGTGTGATATCAGTTGGGGGTTGTCTAATGCTTGTTCTTCCTAGCCGCAAAGGCAGAAAAAGCATGAACCTTGTACCAGCCATCCCCGTATCCACCCCAGCCCATATGAAGGTAGAAACTGTGTTGATACTCCGTCTTGTTCCAGCAAATAAACAGAAAACACTTACGGTACCTGCGGGACTTCACAGCATACTTGGTAGCCACCGGATAGTGCCCTGCCTTCTTCTTGCTTCCCTTCACCCAAACTCCAACAATAACAGGGTAGCCAGCCTTAACATGCGAAGCTGCACGGTCGCGAATCCAGTTCCTTGTCCATCCAAACGACGAGAAGTGACTGTAGATTGTTCCTCCGATGCCTCTTGTACGGTACCAGTTAATGATTCGTTTCATTCCTCTAGCTGAGGTCGCACCTCCTCCAGATGAACAATATGTTCCCAGCTTCTTACGTATACCAATTACATATTTCTTGACATTGTCGTTCAATTTCTTTGGAGCCATGCAGCCATTGCCGTCTGCACACGACCAGAACCTCTTGGAATAGCCTGAAGAAGGCGCATAGTGTGCTAGTCGATCGTAAAACCCCATGATCATTGCCCACGCTACAGGACCACACCCACTCCAGCATCCACAGCATTTGTGTTGATTGTAATCAGGGAATAAGTATTCTCTCTGGACAGACCAGATACGCCAATTACTCCAGCCACGGCGACGAATGAGACTGAGATCAAGAGAAAAGTACTTGAGGATCTGGTCACCATTTTTCATTTCTACCTTGAAATAGAAAGATATTTCTTTATTCCTTAAAATCTTCCCGGCATCTTGTTTCACTTTAAATTCAAGGTAACCGATTCCCTTTTTAGCTTCATGGATCAGGTCCTGATTAACTGCGTGCTTGTCTTTGGTACAAACACCCACAAGAATCGCACATAGCTCTTTCTGACGGGATTCTGGGATAGCATGGATGGTGATCTTCCCGTGGTCCTTTTCGAGCGCAACCTTGGCAGAAGAACCAGGCGATACGATATTCGCGTCATATTTACTCAAGTTTGGCTTCTCATTGGCTTTCTTTCTTTGGGAAGTTTTCCAGATTTCTTTGACTTGTGCTGCAATCTTCTTCCATTCCTTCTTAAAGTCATCTAGACTATCTTGGACCTTCTTTTGGATGTGAGTCCAGTGCGAGAACTGTTTAAAGAATCAATCAATCAATCAATTAATCCATCCATCCATCTATCAATTTATCCATCCGTCAGTCAATCCGTCAGTCAATCAGTCAGTTAGTCATATGGCTGGATATTTTACGAGTATTACGCTGTATTTTGACGAGCCTCTAGGCGAGTCAAAATGCAAGTGAACGAGTATAATATCCAGCCATATTTCACATCAAACTGCATGTCTAATAAGTTATTTATTATCCAACTATCAGAAAAATTGGGTTTAGTTCGTTGTCAGTTTAAGCAAAAAAGGTGTGCAATTACTAGCAAAGGAAAACCAATTTAGTGTCGTTTATGACTAGTTGGATAATAAATATATTTATATATCCCTTTATATTTATATAAAATATGCCTTCCGTCTTTTTTTTGTTTTGTCTGATCTTTACCCGTCACATAATATTATTAAGGGCCGATCCGCACTAATGACTAAATCCATGAATTGTATGACAAAAATACGAAATGTCGCAACAACTATTTTGACCGCTACAATGAAATGTAAGTTCTTCATGACAAACACTGCTGTATTCTTGGGTTTCACGTGACGTCATCGAAATACTAACTTTTAAACTATATGCTCCATGAAGTTGTGCTTTCGATATCGTTTACAGTCCCCATGAGCGAGTCTCCGTACCAAATTTTATCGATTTACTGCCTTTAATATCGGTGAAGTAATTTATGTCACGCAACACTTGTAACGCGTTTGAAGGAATGAAATTTATGAAATATTTCGGGCAATTTAGCCGTTTCGATAATTTTGATAATTTATTCAAAAGTTAAATGGTCGGCCCCTTTAGTAATAGCTTGACTATAACTCTGCCAATATTCATTCTTCTGACCTCATATTTGCTAACACTACCGAAATAAAGTATCTGCTTCATGAATTCAGTGATTGTTTAAGTTTAAGTGACAATTTAAGGACTTTCAATATGGTCACGTGATCGGTGAAACCCAAGAATACAAAGTGCCACAGCCGTTAATAAATTTGTACTTACTCCTGCTGAAACATGCATGCAAACTCCGCAATTCTTACCGCTTTTCGTTAGTACACTTTTTACAAACAAAAACGTCATGATATTTTGCTCCTTGTATCGATAGAATCAGCGTTATTGATATTTGTTAATGCAATTAGAAGTTAATTTCTTTTGGTTTAAAGTTTGGATGAAACTACTTGTAGTAGTTGTCTTCAAGTTTTCAGCCTTGATATGACTAAATTGAAATGTAATAAAGAAGAGCTGTCAATTTAGCCCAACTTGGGCTTGTAAATGTTATACTTTAGAGGCAAGCCGACGGAACCTTTGAAGTTTGTTCGGCGCAACAAGTTTTTGTTGAATCACGAAAATATAGCAGCACAGCTGGAGAACCAAGATGTCAGATAAATTGTGACAATAATTTTGACACCTTCAGCAAAATTTGTCTCTAGTGCGATGTAGTGCGGATCGGCCCTTCTACTATTTTGTACTGAAATTTATTTAGGGATGTATTATCAGGACTTACTGGTGCATCAGCAACCCAATTATACGTCGCAGCCACGGCCACACCTTTGTCGTTTTCACACATGTACAGACCCATGGATGTCAACATGAAAAACTTCTTACAAGCTTGCCCAGCCTTCTTTGCCTTGTCAATGAGTACCTTGGTCGGTAGGGGGCCTGGGCCTGACTCGGCTACTGGATAATCGCCTGTTTTCGGTCCAGACGAGAGAGCGAAAAAGTGTTTTTTATTGATGAAAATCTCGTAATAGGCGATGTAGTTTGGATCTAGGTCTTTACGGTAGATTGGTACAATGGATCGCTTGCTTGTATCGAGGTTTTTCAGGTCTTTCTTGGCTAAAAGATCAAGTAGCGTTGATTCTACTTCGTAAGGGAGGTTTATAGCGCTTGCCTTGACGATGAACAGAGCGCCAAGAACAATAAACCACTGCATCTTATCCTGTGGAAAACAATTCGAGATAGTGAACAATAGTATTGAATTGAAATGCGTTCGGAGTATAAGTGAAAACAGATACATGAGAAAAATATCAATTGTCGGGAATTGAACCCAATGAGGTTTCGGCTTTCTAGTCCCATGATGTGTTAACCGCTATACCACCACTAATATCACACCTTCATTATCCGGCTGCATATACGGTATGACGGACCTTACCTTATGATTAGGGACGGACCATTTGATATTTGATGGGGGGGAGGGCTGTTTTGTCGGTGCCCGATGTTTTTTTTTGGAACACAGATGCTGCAAGATATTTTTTGGGTAGTACTCAATACTTTTTGTTCGTGCAACAAAGGCTGCTCGATATTTTTTTTCGAGTTTAAAAGCTTGCTCGATATTTATTTTTGGATTCAGCCCCCTTCCCATCAAATATCAAATGGTCCGTCCCTTATATTCATGAGGAATGTTAAAACATTATTTGATGAGGTTTGTGCGATATGCAGAAAAATCAAGGTCAAAGTAAGTGTAATCAACCAAGGCCGGAGGACGACTCTGATATTACAAAACCGAATTCAATAATTGCATTGTTTAACAGAGAAAATTAACCATCAAAACTTATTTCACGTTGAACGCAAGTTTTTCTTTAGCAAAAAAATAAAAAAACGAAGTGGACAATAAATTGGCTAGCAATTATTTCTCACTGATATGTCGGTTGTCTGATTGTGAAAATATAGTCTGCATGCTCTTAGCCAAGCAGAGTCCAGACGTTAGACGAAAAACATCCCTGTGGACCGTGCTATAGGTAATCATGACGTCATTAACTTACAATCTAGAAGCTAAATCTAATTATTTTCATGTGGTTTGGATGTGAAGAAAATTGTCCATTGGTAATCATTAAGGTATTGGTTCATGGATAATTTCATACTTAAACTATGTTTAATCGAAATAAACTGGCAAGGCTTCTACATGTGCCAACACCCGCACCTTTAAGGTTCATTTTACTTGGTTTTGTTAGTAAAAATAAGCTTAGCTGCCAAGAACATCGCACAGTCATACCTTTTAGTGATTGAAATCAATAAGTCTTCGACAGTTCTCTTATATTTTATGCGTACCTTTTAGGAGTCATTTGCGAAATCGACCGCCGATCACCCCAACCACTTGGACAAAGGGAGTAACCCCCCCCCCCCCCCGATAGTTCGTGTTCTAACATGTTAGCAAGTTATTTTTATAGAGTCACTGAGGGTGTTTACGACAAGTGTTTTTAATACGTCCTCTGTTGTTTTCCAAGTCACCCAATGCAGTTTAGTAAGATATAGTAAAATGTGTTTGTGTTTTAGAATTATATCCGATATATATACTTGATGTACTAATGAACTTAACTTCATAGCTTTTTAGCGAGAATCAATCACACCGACAATAAACAATAAAAAGTTCCGGTTTGTTACTGAGCAACAGTTGGTTTTTCCTTCTTTTTTTTCTATTTTGTTATAAAATTCAGAAAAATTCATCATTCCTATCTAATTGTATTAAAACATTTATTTTAAAAGGCTTGAAAACCTATTTAACTTATTTTAGGTCGTATTTTTCAATTCTTGCGACTAGTTTTAAATCATCATCTATCGATCTTCAAATTAATACATTTTTCTAGATTATATTTACATCGTTTCAGTATTGAATTTATGTTCTGAATTAGCATTTTAATTTACTTGTATATTTCTGATTGACTGTTTTTGTATGTATTTTGCATTATTAAGGGCCTACATTAAAATTACTGGTAAACTAAAAGTTACCTTATTGAAACAAAGTGCTTTATTAATATTACTGATTAAACAGTAAAACAAAACCAAGTTAAAAAACTATTGCGTACTCACCTTGATGCAGTAGACGATAATTTATTTGAAAACTGCTGATCGACGATAGTACAGGGTTGGAAGCCAAGGCTTTAATGAGCAGAATCAATTGTGCACCAATGATTTATAACGCACTTGTTTAATTAATCTCGGTCCCAGAACTCCTCGGTCAGTTGGTTAAAACTAGTATTACATTTTACGCATGCGCACAAGCTAAATTCGATTTAATTGGTTCGACCTAGTTTACAGAACATGCGGGTTCTTAAAATAAAGCCTTGAACTAAAGTCTATAATTATAGCAGTTCCAGGGGAAGGGGACGACTCAAATCATATTTCGTGTCAGTATGACGTTGCATAGCAACGCAAGTTCCGCATGTGGTTCCTTGGTCAGTTTAGTCAGTATTGACCACATTTTGAATATATTACAAAAAAGGCTAATAAAGATTGTTTAACGGTAAATTATTATGTATAAACTGTTACTGAAAATACTTGGAGCTATACGTTATTAGTAGAGTGAATCACGGGCTGTAGGAGACTATTGTTTTTTTGGACGGGGAAAATGTTTTTCTCCCATGTATTTATCTGTCCATATTTATTTGTTAGTTACATAATCCTATGATGAATAAACCCGAATTAACTGTCTTTTAACTCCTTTTCTTTTGTAAATATCAACTGTCTACCGATCGAGCAAGCAGCCTTATTGTGATTGTTAGCTATGACCAGCTATTGTTAATGTTCTTAGTTTCCCGCTGCGCCAAGAAAGGCAACAAAAAACCTCGTAGGTTCCTTGTTTGACCATATCACATTTGAATGTTTATAAAAACACAAGAGATAAGTAAGTGTTTAGTTTAACAATTATTTTAGGGACTAAAAAGTAAATTATATCATATCCAAGTTAATTGTGATGAATATTGATTGTCACCACTTTCTATTATACCTTCATTTTAATGATAAACTGTGTTCCCATTGATTTTTTAAAAATTTATTTGATAGCTATTATTTATTAACTATTATCAATAATATACAAGGCCAAATATTTAACTGCCGACTCTAAAAAATGCCTTTTACCGCCTGCTTCTGATATTGTCGAACGCTTTGTATAATTTATCTTGTAATTAATAATAATTAAAGACATGGCTTTTGTCGAACGTATTTTTTATTTGTGGTCATTTAGCGTTGTTTGAAATATGTATATGCCTCCATGAAAGGTCATGTTATTGTGTGAGCATTTGTTTTGTTTTCCATCGTTTTCAGTCTACCCTGCGTGGCTGCTATTTTCATCTGAAGTTTTTATTGTTTTTCAATAATTATTTATCGTTTTTCTTCTTTCGCTCTTTTACTTATATACCGCAACAAAACCAAAAACAAAATTCTCAAAGAAAATGCAAGAAAAAAAGTGAAGATTGAAATTGAGTTTAAAAAAAGAAACAAAAACATGAAAACAAAAAAATGAGTGAACAAAAATGGGACGATTTCTCCGAGACATTCTATGAAGCTGAAGCATGGAATCGATTTAACGTGTAGGATCATGAAGATTTCGGCCACATCCGCGCTATCCCGACAGAAAACCTAACGTCGCGCTAGTCAAAAGACCAGGGAGGGAACAGTAAACCCCTTTGCGCTAATTAAGCAACTATCAAACTATCAGAACTTCTAGTCATTCATCCCCATTATCAGTGGGTCTATTGTTAAGTAAATAAACTTGATTTTATGGCGCGATGCGTTATGAGGCTGATTTATTAGTGTTTAAAGTTAAAAAATGATATTCTTGAAACTTGAGGCTTAAGAACAGATTTGATAATAGATACAAGGTACCCCTCCCTCAAATCAACGTGTGAGCTGTGGTGTCTGCTAAAATATTTAATATAGGGGTAGTGAGTGTGAGTGTGTCGAATACTTAAACATGCATTAGCCACTTACTTGCAATTGGGAGAGAGGAAGGGAAAGTATAAAAGCCTGCAACCAGCCTTAGGATATGTGAGTTTTAAAAGCCCCTTTTTCGTGCATAATAGTCCTTTTCAGTGACCAGTGTTAGGAAAAAGTTCAGTGTTGTTTGGATACTTGTATCAAAAAAACATGTACAACATTCCATAAAACGAAATATGGCGAACAATTTGAATAACATTTATTTCAGTTGACTGACCAGCTGTGACAATACTTGTAATTAAGTTCTGTTTGTATTTTTGTCAGCCTCGTAGTTCAATATTTGAGAAAGTGTGGTTAGGTTTATTTGGGGTACAAGAAACCCACCGGTGACAGTCGGCTCACATAAGCCTCGTTTACATGTCTGTGTTACTATCAACAACAGCTACTCTATTCGTTTAACGTTTTTATTAATATAAAATTAATCAATTTATAAGCATGCGCAACTATTATATTGATGAGCGCATTTCATTCCTAAACCGCCTTAATTATTGTTTTTGATTATCATGCATTATCATGCATTACCAATTATTTACAACCTTTAACCTATCTTAAAAACATTAATATCAAGTGCCGATTAACATTAATCGATGCGATGAGCTGATTCTAGAATATCTAGTAACTAGGATTAGGATATCAAAATGGTGAGTGTTGTCTAACGCTTCCTAGCCGCAAAGGCAGCAAACGCACCACCAATCCTGTACCAGCCATTATCGCTTCCACCCCAGCCCATGTGAAGGTAGAAACTGCTTTGATACGCCGTCTTGGTACGGCACCAGAACAGAAAACACTTACGGTACCTGCGGGACCTCACAGCATATTTGGTAGCCACTGGGTAGTGCATAGCCTTCTTGCTTCCCTTCACCCAAACTCCAACAATAGCAGGGTAGCCAGCCTTCACATGCGAAGCTGCACGGTTGCGAATCCATTTCTTTGTCCACCCAAACAATAACGAGAAGGCGTGATAGTGACTGTAGATTCGACCTCCGATGCCTCTTGCACGGTACCAGTTGACGATTCGTTTCATACCTGAAGGCTTGGTTGCACCTCCACCAAAGAGACAAAAGGTTCCCAGTTTCTTACGGATACCAAGTACATATTTCTTGACATGGCTGTCCATTCTCATTGGAGCCATGCAGCCGTTGGCACTGCCGTCTGCACACGACCAGAATTTCTTGGAATAGCCTGAAGAAGGCGCATTGTGTGCCAGTCGATCGTAAAACCCCATGATCATTGCCCACGCTACAGGACCACACCCACTCCAACATCCACAGCACTTGTGTTGATTGTAATCAGGGAATAAGTATTCTCTCTGGACAGACCAGATACGCCAATTACTCCAGCCACGGCGACGAATGAGACTGAGATCAAGAGAATAGTACTTGACGATCTGGTCACCATTTTTCATTTCTACCTTGAAATAGAAAGATATTTCTTTATTCTTTAGAATCTTCCCGGCATCTTGTTTCACTTTAAATTCAAGGTAACCGATTCCCTTCTTAGGTTCATGGATCAGGTTCTGGTTAACTGCATGCTTGTCTTTGTTGCAAACATTCACAAGAATCGCACATAGCTCTCTCTGACGGGATTCTGGGATAGCATGGATGGTGATCTTCCCGTGGTCCTTTTCGAGTGCAACCTTGGCAGAGGAACCTGGCGATACAATATTCGCGTCATATTTACTCAAGTTTGGCTTCTCATTGGCTTTCTTTCTTTGGGAAGTTTTCCAGATTTCTTTGGCTTGTGCTGCAATCTTCTTCCATTCCTTCTTAAAGTCATTTAGACTATCTTGGACCATCTTTTGGATGTGAGTCCAGTGCGAGAACTGTTTAAAGAATCAATCAATCAATCAATCAATCAATCAATCAATCAATCAATCAATCTCAAGCATGTTAAGGCTGGGTTTTCTTTCAGATAGCTTAAAATACAATTTCTGTTATAACTCATCCAATCTTAAACCAATGAAATTCAAATTTGGACCTAAAGTGTAATTTGGGTCGAATTCCGGTGGTCATGTGACCTTAAGGCAAGGAAAATACGTATTTCAAAATGGGGTGGCGGTTTTTATGTGAATTCAAAATCTTTTTATGTTGAGTTGTTAAGTAAATTGGCCTTTATAAGAAACTGTTTGGAATGGTTGGATATCATAAGGTGTTAAAGCAGAAAGGA
>JAUPMH010189747.1:0-11994 GCA_032270665.1 Metridium farcimen
ACTCTTTTATACGGTGTATAAGTTACCATTTTTACAGTAACACTCTTTTATACGGTGTATAAGTTACCATTTTTACAGTAACACTCTTTTATACGGTGTATTAGTTACCATTTTTACAGTAACACTCTTTTATACGGTGTATAAGTTACCATTTTTTACCATAGAGACATCCTCATTAAAATTATCGACAAAAACATCAGTTATCAAAACCAAATAAAAATATTATAGAAGTTCATATCACCTACATCTGATATTAAATATATTTATAAAAACATCATATATTAGAACTCTTTAGATCTAAAAACATATGAGAACTGGATTCATATCGTGTGTGTTTTGTACAATCTTGAAAAGAAATTGATACTTCAACAAATATATTTATAAAAACCATCACATATTAGAACTCTTTAGATCTAAAAAAAATGTGAGAACTGGATTCATATCGTGTGTGTTTTGTAAAATCTTGAAAAGTAATTGCTATTTTAAATCCTAGTTGTATTTAGGTTGGATAATATCAATATTTACTATCGTGTAACGAGGTGTTAGGTTACCTAATAGCTTAAACCTTTCTCTTCGAGCCAATTACAATCGGAGAGTGAAAACTCGACATTTGCAAACACATGTTATCATGCAACACTTCTTTGTTCGCTTGAAAGATGATTTTTACTCTGCGATTTTTACTTACTCATTCATTTAATTTGTACTATTTCATTATGTAAAAAAACGAGGGAAACCGAAAAAGAACTGACGAATATAAGATTTGGAGAAGAAATGCTAGAAAATTGTCGGTATCAAAGATAAAAAAAAAAGAAAAAAGCAAAATATAAATAAAACGAATGAAATAAATAGGAGATATAGAAGAAATGCTTGAAGCGGGAGAATAGTAAAATAAAGAATTTTGGAGTAAAAGAAAACGAAAGAATAATTAGTTGGAAGAAAAGAAAGGAGAATAAAGAAGAAATAGCAAGAGAAAGAACAGAAGAAGTGAAAATGGAAAAACGTGAGGATAGAAAGGAAAGGAGAAGAAAGAAAAGATAACGAAATGACGGGAAAATAAATCAACACGAAAAGGAAAAGAATCGAATCGAATCGAAGGAGAAATGGAGAAAAAAATGAAAACGAAAATGGGAAAGAATCGAAGTGAAGGAAATTAAGAGAAATCAAAAAAGGGAAGAAAAAAATCAAAAACGAAAAGAAAAGGAAAAAAATCGACGAGAAGAGAAGTCAAAAATATATCGAATAAAACTTTAGAAAATCCAACTAAGCAACAGCTTTAACTAATATTTCCCTACAATGCTAATCTATATTTCATCCAAATTATCACCATCGTCATTATCAGCCCTATAACTACTATCATCAACATCATTATATAGATCGTAAAAACGATAGCTAACATTCAACTTAAGCCATACGGTTACCATATCAACGACAAGTCTCCAAGAAAGAATTTCCCTCAGCCGAGAAATTATTCAGTGTTAATCCAATTCTGTTAATTTTAGCTGGCGTATTCTATCTATTTGCAATTAAGGAGGCAGAATGATCAAAGAGGCTCTAACGTAAATCCAATCATGGACATTAAAATAACAATAACGATCAAGCGAGTGTAATTGGAATTAAGACTTCGTTTACTATTCAAAGTAAACTTTTGACACTTTCAAACGAGAAAATTACGACAATGACGTAGATATAGGAGTTATCCTCCGAGCGGTAGCGTTTGAGTAGTATGGGATGGTAGTTAGTACCTTAGAATAGCCGGAAACAACGAATGCTTCTTGTTCATGATGAAGCGGATATGTTAGTATTAAAGCGAGGTCTGTTGAAGTTTTAAAAGGATTTGCCATTCCTCATCAATCTTGCTATTTCTGTCTGTAAATGCTTGTCGAAAGCGTATGTTTTTAATGGGTCGGTTTTGAGTGCTCTTGAAAAAACCTGTCAAAAAAACTCACAACAGTCCAGGAATGGATAGAAACATTATCGTGTGTGAGCAATATCGATAGAGGGTTTGATTTCTACCTGGAAAACTAGCAATCTCTCTTCGTTTTTTGATGGGTTTTTTTATTTTTTTTTATTTGTTGTTGTCTTTTTGTTGTCTTGTTTGGTTGTTTTATGTAATGACGGGTTTTTTTTATTTAATCAGAAACTTATTTAATTTAATGATGTATTGTGGGTATTTAGTTTTAATTTTTTTGTGTCTTTTTGTTGTTGTTTTGTTATATTTATGATGCTGTTGTTGTCGTTGTTGTTGTAGTTTAGGATTGTTATGTTTTAATTTTTATGTTTTGTTATTGTTCTGTTTGTTCGTTGAATATCTTGTCTTATTATTAACTGTTGTCGGATCTGTAATTTTTGTGTTTCTTTTTCATTTTGTTTTATTTTGTTGTTGTTGTTTTTCGTTTTTCTATATTGTTGTTGCTATTCTTTTATTAATAATTTAATATATTTAAACCTACTTGTAAAGGAGCAGAGCGTTTTTTTCGTACATGATAGTGCGAAAGCTAATGAAATCAAGACAGGAACTTCAACTGGCATTGAATAATGTAATTAGAATGTTTTGTGAATGTGGTATACCAACAACTTTGCTGAAAATTAGACTTGTAGATTGTTATTTTTAGAAAGCAATTGTTTTTCGTGTACTTTTGGGTCAAGATGTTTGAACATTTAGAACGAAGGGTATTTAAATAGTAAGGATTTTGACAGACAAGGGGATTTGCCTTTTCATTAGACCTTTTTAACACAGAATACAAATGAAACAATATTGAAGGCTCAAAGCAAATATGTTCATTTTGCTTATGACAAAACATCAACAAAAGAAACACATATTTGCACTTTTAGAGATTTAATTTTGGATTAAGGAAAAGTTATTTTTCAGCGACAATGTTTGTTGTTGATTTTGAATGGGAATCTATAATTATCAGGCGAGATTTCTAACACTGAGGAAGTAATTGCAATCTTTTGACAAAACGATTGAAATGTATATGTAAACAAAAAAAGGGCAAACATGATGTTGTTATGGATATGTTTGAGTCGCTTTTGTAATCTTAGTGATTTGTTTTATTCACAATATATATATAACTTCAAAGTTTGGACTATGGTTTATTAGAAAAATCAAAGATATTGAATAGAAACGAAAATTATACAAAAATAAAACAAATCAGCTTAAAAGAAGTGCTAGCACTTGATTGGCTTCTCACTTGACATGATCTTCGGCATTTAAACTTCTTAAATAAGTTCGATGTTAATTGAGTTTTTTCTCGATTAAAGGCTACGATTTTGTTTTACATTTTTGAAGTTTTTTTGCACTTGAATAAATTCTTAGCTACCCGAAATAGTTTCGCTTCGAGCTAGGACAATTTTTTAAACTTAATAATTTAATCAAAATTTTAACGTAATAAAGTTTCATTTAAATTGATTTTGTCTAGCTTAGAACACGTTCTTCCGTGTACGTATTTTTTTAGATTTTACACTGGAATGGTTTCTGAACATTCAACTGGCTTCCCAAAATAAATTCATTTCTAGTGTAAAGTTTTAGCTTAAAAAAGCTTGATTTTAATTGACTGTTTCTCGTTTTATCCTATGTTTTTGTGTATTTACGTGAGATTGTAGCTTTTACTTTTCCGATTTCCCACTGTGCATACAGAATCACACGTTTTGATTCAATGCGAATACGCAGTATGTACACAAATGGAATTCAGCTGCAAATCGCAAAAATAGCTTCACAAGGACTGCTCCTAACACTAGAATAGCGTCCCAACTTCAAACATGAAACCAACACTGATAAAATAGCCACAAAACATATCTTTAAAAGGGAAGGGTAGACGAACCACTCAATTTCTCATCAATACTTTATGATCGTTTTAAGATTTTAGATTTGGTTGGAAATAACTTGTTTTAGATTCGACTATGTCGACTGTGAACCCCATTTCCTTGATCTAATGTGTTGCATTTTCAGCGAGTAATCTTGAATCCTTTTGAAATATTAATTCGCTGCTGGTTTCAAACGCCTCAATAGCTAATGTTTCCCTGGCTGTTTGGAGGAAATAGATGAATAGAAACGGCGGTTTTATGCTAAGGATTTTTATCTATCGAAATCCAACATTACATAATTAGTTGCCCTATGGAGCCCCTTCCATTCCTAATTGTTTTTTAATTTTGAAGAATGTGCGAGAACTAGTACAATACATTGTTTGGTTCCTAAATAAGATTAAATTTGCAACTAGGAAAGAAAGACTATGCATTAATTAAGAAAATTATGCACGAATCCGTGTCTGTTTTTCAAATTCACTTAGTGTATTATTGTTTCCAAAAAAATATTTCTCTTGAAATTGAATTGGAAACGAGACTGATTTTATTCTGTGTATATTGTACAAAATGTAAAACTAGTTTTATCGTAAGTCAATTTATTAATCGTAGTTTTAAATATTCAAGGTTGTAATCTACCTCATCATGTAATCCAACATTTCATTCAAAATTTCAAAATTCATTTTGCTTGTAAATACGAACAAAAATATTTCCTTTTTTTGTAAAGTAATTACCATTGTAAATATTCAACGAATAGTTGCCTAGTTTCCGAACGTACGTCTTGGTTCACACACATCCCACATCTAATTCCGATTAGATTCAATGTGCCGTCAAAAAGAAGAAAAAATAATTTCTTTTGGATGGAGATTTGTTTGACACGTGCACGAGGGCCAAAGGTCTTCAGTAATTTTGTGGTTGACCATTCTGACCACCAAATCCGCGAGAAAGTCTGAGTATTATGATAAAATTTAGCCGTAAACCAGTCAAAAATTCAAATTCTAGTTCAAAACATCGGTTGTGTAGTGAAATTCTTCCTCGTTAGTCGCTAGAACGCGCGCGCTCGCTAAACACAAGGATATCCTATTTAGAGGGAAATGTTTTGAAATACCTGAACATGTTCCGGTGAATTGACGGGGACGACCATGCTATTTACAGCATAAATAATAAATCAAATCAAAAGCCAGTTTTCAAAACAACACAAAAGCGTGGAACAAAAATCACATCATGTAGTTAGATCGTCGGAAAATAGTCATTATAATTCGAAGCGAGACTTAAACATATTATCACAAGAATAGAGAAATTGATGTCACATTTAATTAAGATTATGAAAATGTCACTTGAGGCAAAAACGAATTCCAAAACATCTCAATCCAAGAGATGAGAATCGTTTGTTGTACATATATATATTTTTTTTTTTTTCATTCAAGAGCCATATGTCAATCAATCAATACAAGACAGCTTAGCACTCGAGGGGTTTTCCGAAATGTACACAATTGCATGTTGCTGTTTTTAGAACACTTGATCGAAATGGATAGATTTCCCCATGAGAAACCAATTTAGTGCCAATTCGAAGACACGGCAATTCGAATATATAAACCTAGGCTATTATTCTATATTGTCTTTGAAAAATAACTTAATTCAACAACGCTAAAATCCTTTTGTATTCTCGTGTAAATATAATATTCTTTTCAAGAAATTAAACAGCGAAAAAAATCAAAGCTTTCTATTCAATCTCTCCCGCGGACCGCCGAGAACTAAGTAAAAATTTAATTTTATTCTAGGTATTTTGGGAATAATATCACCGGTGGCTTTAGCTCATATTTCCTGCCAATTAAATAGTAAATACGATTCTTATTATTTTGCGAGTTCGTGATCTCAAAATATCGATAAACGAATAGAAGGGCATTAGAGTTGAAACGTGCCAAAACATAGAATCTTCTACAACGTCTACAACACTGGAACCCCCACTGGTATATACTGAGGTGTATCTAGTCACGGCTTTGAAGATTTTTAAGTGCGATTTTAGTGTGAATTTTCTACTGACTAGAGTAATTTCCCTAGAAACGACCAGGTTGTTAAAATCTTTTCAAGACGTACCAAGATCTCTATGTGATTGGCCGAGCGACACTGCCATTAACACTTCCAGAGTGGCATTAATATTGAATATAGTCGTAATTTTAGAAATTATCTTTCTCAACAGAGATTTTAGAATACAACGGCGAAATTTCCCGAGTTTAAAACTACTTTGTTATTCGAGAAATGTTCCAACCTTTAAGTTATAGATAGATCCCAAGGCTTTAAAATAGCCCTGTGTTATCAATCTTTGTAAGTCCACTCTTCGGAGAAATTACAGTTTACATAAGCGTTTATAACATAATAAACTATATAGAAATTTAGTCGACGAAGTAAGTACTCACATCATTTAGAACATCGAGAAATTCTCTCTGTGTTTACAAACTCCGCTTAGAAAAACTTTGAGTTTAATATTTTATACTGTATAGAAATCCCCCTCGAATTTCTCTGGTCCAAAAGATCAACATTACTTGAAATTCTCGCGATCGGCTCACGCATATAAGCCATCCGCGCGTTTATTTATTTTCCCCCTCGTAGCTCCTCTAGATGTAATTCCCTTATTGTCAAAGAATCTAATCCCACAGTTTTTAACCGGAGTGGAAATTAAAAGAGTCATCTTCGATAGGCCGAGTATCATATTAAATTATGTTCTAAAAATATTCCTCTTTACAACAAAATAAATAGAGTTAGTGCTCGCTTTTCAACACGTACTAGCGATGGGGAAACGCAGCCAATTCCCCGGTCGCATATTATTATTGTAATAAAGTCTTGTGTATGTCTAGAGAAATGTATTTCTACCTGTTGTAAAGCCTTTCGGAGCTGATCTGCTTCATTGAAATCGCCGGTGGCCGTGGTGTCCATGATCGTATCCTCAGACGACAAGCTAACAACACTGGGTAGAACAACATCGAGCTAGAATCGGCATAGATCAACAAAGCGTATATAAGCATAATAGTAAACGTACAAAATGTCTCTACCACCTAACCATCTGAACATGTCAACAATCGGACGCCATCAAAAATTCCAAACAATATCATAGAAAAACTTTCACAAGATCTAAATATAAATTCTCGGGGTCGAAATTATTCTCGTTATCACAACACAAACCTTAGTCGACTTAGCATTCACTAAGAGCCACGATATAGCCACGATATTCTCATCTTCGCTGTCCGGTTCACGATCCGGTGATGGCTGTGTTTTGCAATGTAAACACACAAAGTTATCCAACGAACCCATTTTATGGTTCGTATGTAGCGAGGCGAATCAATGCGATGTTGTTCTGGTGTGTGGGAGCTCCAAACCAGCCGGACTTCATCCATGTCATATGATAAACCGGTACATACTCCACTCTGATTGGTGGAACACAATGGCGGGGGTTGTACCCAACGCCACGTGGCCAACAGCAATTATCACGGATCAATGAACGTACAAAATTTCCTCCAAACTTACAGATCCCGTAACAAGGCAACGGTTAGCCCTTGTGGGAAATTTTGGGTATTTCTAAACTCCAAAAGGTACACAATAGTTAGATTAAGTGTGAAGTTAGGGCTTGATGCGTTTAAATTTTAATTTCACAACTTTTAGAGATGATGCGAGTATCTGTTGACAGTTTTCTGGGCAGTTTGTTACAATGACATCATGTAACCATTATTTTCAAGGCCAAATGCTATAGCACTTTTACTGGTTGTGAGCCAATGAACGAGTTTTTCTTACTGACATTCACAAATTTGTTTTCATTTCGAAAGGCTAAGGCCACTTCCGTTGATGATCTAACACTGCACTTTAAAGTTAAAAATCGTCGCTTAAAATAGCTACAAAAAACTGCTCTATTACACCAATCGACAAACTGACAAATAATACTATACGCCAAATCATTTCGCATGAATTTTTGGCTTTTTTACACAGTGGAGTGCGCATTTCCGCTACAAAACACGATTACAAAAGCCAACTGTGACATATTGAACATTTTCAAAACAAAAAACTCAAATCGTGAATTTGACAATAGAGAATTCCTAAGAATTCCTTGGAATTGCCTGGACATTCTTGAGAAATTCTCGTCCGTAAATTACAACGAAGAATCGGTTGAAATAAGTGGGTCACGAAAACTACACAAAATCGTTATTAAACCGTCTTTATTCGAGAATTTTTCGAAGTGTATTTTACATATACGACAGGGGTGAATTCAAATGCCGACCTCAATTTATTTGAAAGCCACCAGTTTCACCAAGGGTCAAAAACCTCGTCACAAACACGAAAACAAAACGATAAATTTAGACATCGTTCCTTGCTATTTTCCCTTTACTGTAATAATCATTATTTTCAAAGTATCATAACAAAATGCTAAAATTCCCTTACATAATTCTCAAAATAGTCATAGAAGTAGTGAACAACAATTAGTTCTCTAGCGAAACGATCTAATTTCAAACCTTTGATACCCAAGAGTGAAATTTTATCTTTAAAATGAGGATATTTGCTTTTTTGTTGACTCGAAAAATCATCAATCGTGACAGAAGTCGTCAAATGTAGATTTTTCAACTGATCCATACAAAAATGGCTTTTATTATGATATATATTTTGTCACAAAAAGCAGTAAATCTTACGAGCTGTCATTTAACAGGAGTACTATTGTGTATTCCTCTTCTCAAATCCTTCATACTGAATGTTTAAACGAGTAATATTGAGCAGCGTTCGTTATTTACTCATTTTGCTTTGATTCGCATTCAAACGCCCACAACGATCAACCTCATTATTCCCGATGTTATTCAATTTTCCATTTAAACCGAAAATTATTTATTTTAGTTCGGAGCTTTTCAATTGCCTGTATTCTTTGAAACCGAGACAAAAAATAATTTACTAACTTAAGTCTAATCGCGTTAAAACTACGGACGCGAACTAATTGGAACACTGGGGTTTAAAAAGGCCCAAATAACGATCGATAAATTGATTTACTTTCGTATAAATATATATATGTATTTATGTATATATATACTTCTTTGATTTATAATTAAAACAATTTTAAACTGCAGATCTATTAAAATATAGTCCGGCAAATTTAGCACATTCATTGAACGACCGTTTTACGGGTTCGTCCTAACAACCGCAAAATCGAAAAAGAAAAGATAAAAAGAAACCACACGTTACTACTCGCACACACACAATCACTAACTCACACATCAAACAAACAGAAGACTCTTTTTTTTTTATTTCACAATAAGTCGATGTAGCGATAAAAAACGATCCTTGTTTTGGTCGGAAGTGGAGAATTATAGCCATTCAAATACGGTTCCAGCAAATTCGAGCCCCATAAAGATTTCTCCGAAAATCACACTTTAAAGTCATAGTGATTTTGACAATCAAAATACGTAATCTCGAAAGTTTGGACCATAGATAAGGCTTAAACTCATGCTGAAATTCACGGTATTTTTAGCTTTAAAAATTGCCTTGTAATTCATATAAAAATATCAATATCAATATATTTATTTGATGTATTTCGAATGTAACTAACGAGTTTTCAATTATTCTCTTCGTACATCAACATATTTTTGTTTACATAAAAAGGAACAATGGAAATACATTGAACCGAGCAAACATCGTTTGTTGAATTTTTAATACTTTTATAGCAGATTTTTCCAGTGCTATTTTGTAACCTCGGAGCCATGTTGGACATATTTACTGTGACAGATTCAAAACTAAAGCTAAATCAACAGTTGAAAGTCCTAATAATGCCACAACTTGAGCAGAGCTTTTCTTTGAAAGATTTTACTCAAATCGGGGTTTGTTTAAGTGTTTTTGATTTAACACTATATTTATTCATTGGATAGTTGAGTTGTATTCCTCATTTAAAGCCAGAGTATTTTTTTAATTTAAAATGTGGGAGTGATGTACTGAAAGAGTACACAAAAATCACGATGTTTTTCTATAATTGTATTGTGAAATTAAGGTGAAAAGTTTGATTTTTAAATTGACTAATTTGTTTAAAAATGGTAGGGTATATGGCTTTACAATGAAATTTAGTGATTTAATGGTTTATGTTTTCTTTAATACGCTTTAAACCGCGACTTTATATTATAAAGCTGTTTTTCTCTTCAATTATAAATACCCTAACATAATCAAAAAGGTTTAACTGCAAATAATTCGCTAAAAAAAAAACCAGATATGCGCCAGAAAAAAATAGAGTAAAAATCTGCGGTTTTTGTGTTAAAAAACCTCACAGTTCCTAACAAATCTTGATTGAAATCAGGAAATTTTTCAACGAACTGGACCATCTCCATGTAACAGAAATATAGTAGCTTTATATTAATATCACATTTTTTGAATTAGAGGAACATTACCAAGGCGATCAATTTAAAGCGACATTTTTAAACACGGTTTTTACCCAGTTTCTCTCCTTGAGTCCATCTTACTTAATTAATACAATCCAAAAACAGTCAACATTTCAATCATGTAATAATCTGGGTCATAAAGTGAAAATGTTTTGCGCTACATGTAATTTACGAGTGCAAATAGCGGCCATATAAAACTGTTAACTCCTAAATTACTACTTTAATTGCGCAGTTAGCGTTAGACATAAAACCTCTTTACACGTTAATATATAACGCAGAATAACGCACTGGACGCCAACAAAAGTTGCATTTAAATGGCTTCCCAGTTGGCATTTAAATGGCTTTATAAAAGAATATATATTTTCAAAATGTGTGCTATTAGTTTTGAACGTATAAAATTATTTCTGAAAAATTAATGTATAGCCTAAAAACGCCATAATAACGCCAACAAGTGTTGCTTTTCAATGGCTTTCCAGTTAGCATTTATGACGCTTTTTATCACGCTTGAAATGAAATTCTCATCAAATAGAGGCTAAAAACGGACATAGGCGGTTGTCGTTAAATGGCTTCCCTCTGAGCATTCAAATGGCTTTCCAAAAGAATGCGTATTTATAGTTTGGATACGAAATTCTCTTAACGCTTTAAGTAACAAAAATTAAACTGTATCTCATGCTATACTATTATAATAAAATATATCAAAATCTTTCTATTTTACGACTCAAAGGTGCCAACAAAAGTTGCATTTAAATGGCCTCCCAGTAAGTATTCGACTCTTTATAATTATATATGATCATAATATATATTGCAGTACATCAACAATCTCATATATATGATCCACAAACCACCGCAAAAGACTAACAAAAGTTGCATTCAAATGGTATCCCAGTAAGCACTTGAATGGCTTTACAAAAGAATGCATATTGTTTTATTTCGACATCATAGATAGTTCAAAACATCAACAATCTCATATATATGATCTGATGATCCACAAACGACCGCAGAAGACTAACAAAAGTTGCATTCAAATGGTATCCCAGTAAGCACATTAATGGCTTTACAAAAGAATGCATATTGTTTTATTTCGACATCATAGATAGTACAAAGCACCAACAATCTCATATAAATGATCCAGAAATATATATTTCGACATCATAGATAGTTCAAAAAACCAACAATCTCATATAAATCATATAAATGATCCAGAAATATTTTATCCCAATAAGCACTTGAATGGCTTTTCGATAGAATGCATGCATGTCGTTTATAGAGTACAAATTGTGGTTTTATATTGTAATTAAGAAAACCCAAGGTACTTTCCCAGTACGCTTTTTACGTTAGCTTTAAACAGCTTTTTGACATTCATCCTACGTTCAATGTGTAAATTAAAACAGTTAGATTGAATGTGGACAACAAAGGATTAAAGCTACTTACAGATTCGACGTTTCCACGACAACGTGGTCATTCTACCACTAATGAATAAAATCAATAATCCAGTTTATTTCCTCTAGTTTAAATCATTTAATTATATTACCCTGTCCCAACTGACAGCTTATCAAATATCGATTTAATTATTCAATGTAGAATGTTAACATATAGTGATATATCTTCTTGACATGATCGTTCTCCTTGAACAACCTTTTTGAAATAGGTGTATGCCTATAATTCCTTTTCGTCTTGGAATGACCTATCGTCTTGAAAAACCTTTTTGAAATAGGTGTATGCCTATTCTCCTTCTCCTTCTCCTTCTCCTTCTCCTTCTCCTTCTCCTTCTCCTTCTCCTTCTCCTTCTCCTTCTCCTTCT
>JAUPMH010189969.1:0-11986 GCA_032270665.1 Metridium farcimen
TATATTCAATATTTGTATACAAAAAAATGTAAGCAGAGAATGGTACAAATAAAGTTGTTGTTGTTGTTGTTGTTGTTTCGTTTTCTTTCAGACCATAGCCAATAAAACAATACAATAAAGATTTTCATTATACAAATAACAGTGGCGGTTTACAGCGGATTTCTGCCACTGAGAAATATCGTATTTGAACACATGTAAAAATACGATCATTTTACATGTGAAAATATCCCGCCGTTGTTGCATAAAAAAATAATTTGTTTTGTAATAAACAGAATACCAGAAGTTCATAACTGAGAATACCTGCTAAAATTCAACTATAATTCGTATTTACAGCGTATCAGCAAACAAACAAAGACTGAACCCGCGCGAGCAGCCCCAGGGGGGGGGGACTCCCTTAGAAAATGGATAGGGGTGCTCGACGGACGGTTTTGAAAATGGCCCCTAAAAGGTACGCATAAATTAACTCAGAAGTTAAAGGTACGACCACATTTAAAATTTTTTTTGTATAACTGGCTTAGTTCGAAAACTGACCCTAAAAGGTACGGTGCCAGTTCAAGACCCTAAAAGGTACGCGAGGGTCTTATTTTCGACCCTAAAAGGTCCGTCGAGCACCCCTATCCATTTTCTATCCATTCTCGCCCCCCGGGGCGAGCAGCAGAAAAAATTTACATCTTCTTCCAGGTTGGCGCCAAATACCACAATCCTTTGCGCACCCTAATCTTGTCCAACATGGCGGACGAGATGGATTTCGATGAAGACCAACTTTTCTCGGAATTCGATGCTGTTGGCCAAAAAACTACAGACTTTTCGTCGTATCACGAGCAAAAAAGCGAACCCTCCCCTTCAATGGACTTAAATGCTTTAGTAGAAGAGAACAGTCGACTAAAATCGTTGCTGAAAAGGTTGTTAGTTCCAGATAGTTGTAAGCATGTGAGCACCAGCGAAAAACCTATCTTCCATGCTGTGTTTTTCAACAATAAAGTCTCCACTGAAGGTCGACAGAAGTTAGAATTCTTCCTACAGTCTTTGTCTGCAGTAACTACCGAGTCTGCTAACGGGAATGAGACATCGTCGGAAGAATCGTACTCGTTTTCGAGTTTACAACCATCGTTGTCAATGTTGAATGAAGTTATGCAGTGCACTGAAAGTGGAACTTCAAGTCAAGATTCTGACGAAACATCAAGCGAAAGTCATTATGCAGTGCTCAATTGTGCTCAGTATTTTGAATTCTACTGTGTAGACGCTTGTGGGCTTCCAATAGCTAACTACACGTCGGGTTGTAACGAAGGATGGGAGATTCCCTTGTATGATCAAGTGTTCTTTACTGCTGTTCCTTGTGACAGTAGTTCTTCTAAAGTCAAAGTTAAGCGTAAAAAGGTGTGCTTTAACTGTAGTAGTGTTGGACATAACCTCAGTGACTGTCCAGAGCCACACAACCATGCAAGAATCGACTCCATGAGGCAGCAGTTCGTCAAGAAGTTCTCGTCTCCGTTCACTAAGAATAAAAGATACCACATTGACGAGGAAAGATTTGGAGATTTTAAGCCTGGTATGATAAGCGCAAATCTACGAGAAGCATTAGGTATTAGAGCCGATGAGCTACCCACTTATATTTACAAAATGCGTCAACTAGGGTACCCCCCTGGGTATTTGCCAGGTGCAAGTAATTCAACACTGCTACTGTACAATGCTGAAGGAAATGTCGAAGACTATGTCATGGAGGATTTGGAAGAAGATGGTGATGAAAGGCAGAATGCCTTTATTGAATATCCAGGATTTAATTGCCCTATACCAAAAGGTAATACATGTAGTCAAATTAGATGTTTCAGGTGTATTTACCTCAGGTTTTTGGCTCTCTGTAAAATCAGAAATTCCAATAGCTAGTTGTGAAATAAATATTTGTCTGCTGCTAGTTATTCAGCACCGTTTATGTTTTTGATTGACACCAAACGGCAGACAAAAACATAATTCACAACCAACTGTTGGAATGTTTGAGTTCACAGAAAGTCAAAAACCATGGTAACAATGATTATGATGACAAAACCTCTTGATATTATCTTAACATCATGATCATCTTTATTTTTTTTATTTTGTTATCTTTATTTATATCATTTCTTCAAACATAAAGGTGGGCTTTCACATACAGTACTCATATTTTTTCAGCCTCACTATTCTCGAGTGTGAGTGCTAATGAGTCTGCCAAAAACAATAGCACTTTAGGCAAGCAAATTGTAGGCTTTATTAGAGTACAATATAACATAGCTCAACGTGCATCCTGGTAGCTAGAATACTTTAACATAATTATGCAATGTTATAAATAAAACATTTTTCAGTTAGCCCACTGCTCCGCTCAGGCGCAAATGACGCTACTTGGGCAACAAATAACAAATATGCCCTCCAAAAGTCATGTTATTGTCCTATTCAACATTTCTATCTGTGAAATTCATTTATAAAAGTGGTTTCCTCTGTTTTATTTAGATAACAGTAAAAACCCGCTTATAAGAACCAGTGGATTAAGAACCACTAGGCTAAAATTTTGCTTTTTAAGCACCTGTTAAAAACCACTTTAGGCTTAAAAATTAGACTGGTTCTTATATGAAAGGTTTCAAGATTTATTTGGTCATTTGAAAAAATATAAGTTGAGTCTGAATATGGCCAAATTTAAAATCAATGCAAGAAAAATGTTTTACAAATGTATTATCAAATTATATAACATAAAAAACACTATATACAGGAAATTGTTTTTGCTTTGTAGATATATAAGAACCAGTTGAGAACCACCTTAGCCTAATTTCTCACTAAATACCAATTATATAAGAACCACTTTAGCCTAACCTCGAAAAATAGTGTCTTATATGCGGGTTTTTACTGTATTTAAAGCCGATAGCATGACACACTAAAGTATAAAGCTACACACACACACCTCATTAGCATGCTATTGTACATGTTCATGTTCATTTGCTTGTTAAAAGTGGATTATACAAAAACTCTTTGATATAGAGACATTTCAAAACTACTATACAATATTGGTATCCTTCTTGTACAAGCTTTACAATGGCTCCTCTGTGAATTCTGACACTGTTGGTGAATAATTATTGAGTGGCATGAGTGGCCTAGCTGTTAGAGCATTGGCCTTTCACCATAATAACCTGGGTTCGATTCCCGGCTCAGGCGACAAGTAAACAGAGTTTGTTTGATGTGTTGTTCTCTCTCATGCCACAAGAGGTTTTTTGGGGGTTATCCGGTTTTCCTCCCTCCGTAAAAATCAACATGTGTGCAGAGTCGTGTATTGTAAATATTAAATGTAGCGGTAGTGAGTGTGAGTGAACCTCACGGAAGAGCCCCGACGGGGAGTGATGGTTATAAAATATTTATATTTATTTATTGTATATTTATTATTCAATGATTGTATATTTATAATTTCACTCTCTCGGTGCCTCGTCTTCTCAGATAAGGACGTAAAGGCAGAGGTCCTGTCTCCCTTCACTCTAATTCCTATATAAGGTGGTCGTTGTGCCCTTCGAAAGGAGCAGGGGATTGTCTCCCGGCAAAACAGTCAGATCTCAGCATACAACAGGGCCCACAAAATTAGCGTAAAAGCTGTTATGGTGTCCTTGCCTTCGTATGAAGGAAGAGCTTATAAATAAATAAATGATGTTTATTGTTGATTTTGTAGATGTAAAAGACAGAAGCCGTGAGTTTGGTTTTCCTCCTATGTCCCCACATCAAAGTATTCATGAGATGAATAGGATATATCAACATATCACAGGGCAGAGAGCTAACAACAAAGCTGCAAAAAACGTCAACAAGCGATCATGGTCTGAGACAAAGGACAATAATGTTGATATGGATCTTGATGATGAAGGTACACATATATTCATTGAACATATTTCTGTTTGATTGATGATTTGACTTATACATGCCCAGAGAAGCACAATTCACGATCAGCCTACAAAAATAAAAATAACAAAATAACAAAAAAATGAAAACAAAAAAACATGAATGAAGGCAAATTAAAACAGGAAATTTCTTCCAAAGATTTGTCAATAGACCACTTTACCTCCATATGCAAATTGCCCATTTCAGACCACGTGTCATTCCCTTGAGAATTGTTCTTTTATGATGAACGTGTTATATCATTTACACGTGAAAGAATCAACTCCCAAGGGTAGCATCACGTGATCTGAAATGGTACAACAAACAAGGAAGGTAAAGAGGTCTATTAGAAATTTCTAATTTTTGAATTTCTAATTATTGTTATGTGAGGGTAGAG
Organism: Metridium farcimen; assembly: GCA_032270665.1. Taxonomy (NCBI): domain Eukaryota; kingdom Metazoa; phylum Cnidaria; class Anthozoa; order Actiniaria; family Metridiidae; genus Metridium; species Metridium farcimen. Next base: position 4,274 of record JAUPMH010189969.1, read on the forward strand.
AATAAATAATTATTAAAAAAATAAATCAAAACATATATAATCTTTTTCAGAGCAAGGACCATCTGGTGGTATTGTAGCCAATGATGCGATTCAAGGCAGGAAAAAAAGAAAACATGAAGACTCTGATACTACTACTGATGAAGGAGGTTACTCTCCAACCCACCCTACCATTCATTACAGCAAGAAAGAAAAACACCTACTAGAGAAAATCCACCAGACCTCTACCACTAAATCCTACAATCCTTCATCTAGTAAGGAAGGCCAATCACCAATACCATTTGACCTAACAGAGAAAAACATGGAAGCTGATTCAGATATCAAACCATCAATGAAGAAACTGCCCATTGAGAGAACAAGTCTTGAAGATGGGGAAATTCTCTCTGATGACGAGAATATTGAAGACTTGAAGGAGGATTCAGAAGAGTCAGATGTTAAGGAAACTAAAGTTAACCAAGGTTGGTGGTTAGATGTTCCTCTTAGTGCTACAAACGTCAAGAATAAATCCATCACTCCCCCACCCATTCCTACAGTCAAGTTGCCGATGGATTTATTAACCCGGTTTTACACCAGTAGTACGGTTCTTCAGAAGGTTAGTTTTGAGGACAGGATAATGTGGTTAGATCCAATTTATGGAAATATCCAAGTATCCACAGGGCGCTATGATAGACTGAAAGAAATCTTGCAGCAAAACAAACTCATGAAAAAGGGAAGAAAGAAAAAGAAGTGAAGGGCTACAAATTACACTGTTGATTCAGTATATGGCAATATTCCAGTATCCACAGGGCACTTTGAAAGACTGGCATTACCCCAACACTAGCCGTTCAGGGGAAAAATATGAAAATTATTCAATGTTTTATGACAATGACTTTTTATGACTCAAGGATTTTATGACAAACTACAAGAGATTGTACAGCTGAATAAACTTGAAGGGAAAACTTGAATGAAAGAGAAAAGTAAAAAACAATTCAAAGTCAGGCATTATTGTAAACATAGAAATCTTACAACTGGCAAAAGAGGACAAACAAACTAAAATGTAGACAAGCTTTGAGAAATCTTTAATGGAATTAGGTCTTTCTAGAAGAGGACACTGTGACACAAAGGTGAAAAGCATGATGTGACAAATTAAATGAACTCCTACAGCAAAGTTAATTTAATTATAAATTATTGTATATGATGATAATGATATACAATTATTGTTTTCACAAGTTTTGTCCAAAAGATCTTTGAAAACATATGTACATATAATGTCAGTTTGTACTGAAAATCTCTTAAATATGCAGTAGGTAATATAATGAAATTTGTAACACCGTAAAAAATGTTAACTTTACTGATGTTTCAAGCCTTAGCCCTTTGTCGCCTCATTGCTTTAGCACTTTTTTTTACTCTGACGAAGGGCTAAAGCTTGAAACGTCTGTAAAGTTAACATTTTTTACAGTGTTGCAAATTTCATTTTATTATTATGTATAGTTTATATCAAGCACAGGCGCAGCCTATACTAGTTTACTCGCTAGTTTCCAATATGCAGTAAGGCACAACCAATTCATCACATATTTTTACATAATCAATAATGACTCTACATCGATTAAATGATGAAAATTTAAGGGAGAAAAATATTGATACCTAATGATGGTTTCAGTACGAAACAGTTTTTTTTCTCCCTTTAACTTCCATCATTTTTACATAAATGTCGATAAATTTACATGTACATATACCTACTTGCAATAAGGTTGTCATACAGTAAAAGTATTGTATTGTATTGTATTGTATACAGAAATAGAACATTTGTCATAAAGAAAATAGAATATTTGTGATTTAGTAGGATAGGAATTGATTAAAAGACAAAAGAAGATCACTCAAGCTGAACTCTCTCTTTTGTCTTTTAATTAATTCGTTTCGCACTAAATCACAAATGTTCTATTTTCTTTGTGACAAATGTTCTATTTTGTATGACAACCTTACTGCAAGTAGGTGTATATTGTTCACAATAATTATTACATTAATTGGTCATTGGCTAAGCTTGGCTATTGTATAATCTCAACTTAAACTTACTATTATTGCCCAGCTTGCTTGCATTTTTACTTCAATGATTTTAACTTATCATTATTTTAAGAATGCAGGGGATATTTAGGGCTCATTTTTATTCATTGAAGGTTTTAAACTTCTCTTTTTTAGCAATTCATTGAATTATTATTATTTATAATGAATTCATTTAATGTAGTTATAAAAATATCATTCTAGATTTTTAGAATTAAAAATAATTCACTGCCTTCACTACCCCTCACGGGAAAATCTTTTTTCCTGCATATGAAATCATTCCAATACAGTTAGTCGCCAAAAAACTAACAAACAGGGACGGGAAAATCATGGCAGGTTCTTTATATCGGACAAATAAAGGCTTTTTCATTGTCCTTGACTTTTTTTTTTAAAAAAATAAGTAAAAATCTGTTAAATCTATCTACCCACAATCCTTTTCAGTCAGCTTTTATGTGACTAATTTTACAGTGAAACTGTTGCCCATACAGGTGAGCGTAGTGTTTAGAAGTGTTGGTATTGTGATGCTAATTTGTCAACCATTTTAACAATATAATTTTTAATTTTCTTTGTTCTAATAACAATGGTTGGTTGGTTGGCAAACCCATAACAAAATACGTCACTGTACGTCCACCTATATTTGAGTAACTGAATGCATCGATTTACTCAGTTATTTGAGTTACCACTACTCAGTCGTTTTTGCTGTGAGTAACTGGATGCATCGATTTACTCAGTTATTTTAGTAACCACTACTCATTCGTTTTTGCAGTGAGTAACTGGATTCGTCGATTTACTCAGTAACCACTACTCAGTAATATTTTCAGTGAGCTTCAAGGGATAAATTATGAAAAACATTTTATGAAGGCATTGTGAATATTATCATAGTTCCACTCTATTAATAACTGATATTATTAATATTATTTTATTCTCGTATTAAACACATCCGAATAAGTAACAGTTTTGATGACTAGATTTTCAGTTATTTGTTTATCACAACTACAAAACAAAAATGGACATTATCCTTTAATTCTTTATCTTTTTGCACTTTGTCACTGATGAACAAGTTAAGATTATTTTCACATTGACTTTCCATATTTATAAAAGCGGACACACGATGCGATTTCTAGCTAGTCAAATACAGTGTTGCAAAAAGTAGCAACGCATTTTTTCGTAGCTTTTTGCGCATGAAATCGGCATACTGAGGGGAGAGGAACGGAACAGGTCTAAGGGGCCGTTTACATGAGATAGGGTTACCATAGGTGTAGGGCTAACTCTTATTGTTTTCATTTCTCTGGGGACTCTCAAACAAAAGAGTTAGCCCTGCTAGGAGGGTTACCCTATCTCCATGTAAACGGCCCCTAAGTAGAATAAAAAAAGACGCAATATACTGTAATCCGGAGATGGAAGAAATTAGGAGGAGGGAGAAATGTCTAGAATAATTAGAGAGATTGGAGAACACCGAGGTATGACTTTGATTGTTTGCAAGCATTCCCTACCCTGGTTCCAGAGGGACTTATTAATTTCTTTTATAGGGAATAATACGAGTCGTGAAGCGACTAGCTATTCGATGATACGTTACCAAACAAACAAAATAAATACAAAATAGTCCTCGAAACCAAAACTATACTATAAATCGTAAAAAATCCTCAAACCTCTGGCATCCAGGGTATCCTTTCCCAGGAAAGCAAATTGAACAACACGGTGATGTTTTTTTTTTGTCAAGACCACCAGCATGGCTGACGTTTCTTTTGTTCAATTCACTCTCATGGGAATGCTTGCAATCTAAGAACAGGGAAAATAACATTTAAATGAGTATTTCTCTTCCCTCTATACAACAGCGCACGTTTTGATCTATAGTTTTGCGACTGCATACGAAAGATTGAATCGTGTGTCCGCACACTTACATGATACTATTTTATCAGACCACTTCCATGTTATGTAGCATGCACCACTGTTCTATTTGACAAAAGGCGCATTTGCACAGGAATTTCCTCAATTCAGAGTAAATTCAAATGTGTTTTCTATTATTAAGCGGTGTAATTTTTTCGTGCTTTGCTTGGAATTGTGTATATTATTACAACAATTAATTCGAGGCTTAGCCTGTGCAAATGCGCCTTTTATCAAATACAGAGGTACTAGATAACGGGAAACTGGAGTACTAGCGAATGAGTCTCAGTCTTGCCAAGTTTGTAAGCCAACAGTTGAAATTACTCCGTTGGTTTTCCGTGAACCAGTTACTTGCAAACGACGTAGCTAGAAGCATATGCACATCTTGCGTGTAACTGGCGTAGCTATGGTAGTAATCATGGCAACGTTTAATAGCATTAAAAATGCGATTACGGTCAATGTAATACGGCTTGTTTAGAAGGAATTTAGATATGATACTACTAAGAAGGGATATACTTGATGGGGAGTAGCCATAGGAGTAGTCAGGGTCCCAATCCGTGTCCAACTCTTCCACTTCATTCTCCACTTGCATTCGAAGTTTCATTCTCTTTAGCTGAAGACCAACTCTTGAGACCTCTTGTTCAGATTCTATCAATTTAGATTTTGTATTCTCCAGGTCAACTTTGAGCTCAGCGATTTGGGTGTAGAGGCTGTCTGTGGATGTTTTACTGTTCATTTCACATCTCGCTTTGGCAGCAAGCGCTTGAAGGACTCCACAGTTCCTTTGGTGCAGCATCAAATCAAGCCTCATCACATCCTCATTGCATGCTTTACATTCAACTACAGTGTAGGGGCACTGCTCCAAATGGAGTTCAAGTTTCTCTAGCTTTAAGATCATTTCACAGCCGTTGTCGTTGTTTTCACAACGGACTAGGAGCCCGTCTACGACTCCTCTTAAAGCATGAATGGGAATGAGATCCACTCTTAAAACATGAGCGCGACAGCTCGGACATGAGTGAGTTTGTGGCCTTTCTAGCCATGTATCCAAGCATTCTTCACAATACGAATGTCCGCAGATTGTAGTCACAGGTTTTTCTAGTACTCCAACACATATGCTGCATATTAAATTGGGATCGACTTTCCCCACGAATTTGTGAAGACCATACCCCATCTTTCCAAGTCTCTCTCTCTCTTCCACTGAATCATGTGGTTTTTAACCCAAGGATAATTTACCCTGTTCTTCTCGAAGTCCTTGCGAGGTTCAATGTTTTGAAGAACTTTCGGATGTCAGTAGCGATCAGCTGGCCACGTCAACAATGAATGGAACAACCGACAAAAGAACACGATTAAATTTGCATAACGAAAATCAAACTTTAGCGCGCGCTAACATGTCAATTCGACAGATGAGTCAACAAGAGAAAATATGGACTTTTATTCTCAAATAAGACAGGATTTTAAGAAAATAGATATTGTTTCGTATTATTTTTAAGTTTTAAATTAAAAATGTGGTATTAATTGGATGATAATACTATTATTTAGCATTGTTTAATAAGAAGGAAATGGAATTCATACAAAAAAAAAACAGTGGCGTTTCTTTGTTCTCGCTGTAAAAAAGCCAAAATTTGTATTCATGAAAAATAAAAACACTGCTTAGTTTTATCCGGTAAATAAATAAAACTCTTTTCTGTTTTAAAGTCATACGATTTGGACTAACTGCTTCCTTGTAGGATTTAGAATTCTTTTGTTAAAAGAGCGTGTTTTTTTATAATTTATTTAAAATTAAAATTAACAATGTCATTTTGGCTTATATTCATTTTAATCTCAAATACTTTCTTTTTTGGAATTATGTATTTAAACAAATTTATGTTTCTTTGTTTTTAGAATTGATAGTCAATTAAAATGGTAAAACATTGGGAACATTTATAATGAGGAGAAATGATATTTTATTGTTTTTCACGTGAAATATTTATATCGATACATAGACACGTGAATATAATCGGTTTAAAGTAGATATTTATAGCTAGAGAATTATAGAGCGGTTGAATTTATGTATGTGCAAATAATATTGTTTGAAACAAAACAGTATTTCTATTTGAAAGACGAAAGATAGTGATTAACGGCAAAGAAATTCAAATTTAAATAAAAGAAAAGGAATTTAAGGAAGGTTTTAAATTAAACTTACAAAAATGAATGCAAGATGTAAATACAGGAGGAAGGAAAAAAAAAGAAAGACTGAAAAAGAAAAAAAACGAGGGAAAAACGAGAAAGAAAGAAAATGAGAATAGATAAAAAACAGTGAGAATGAAAGGTAAAGTGAACTCAGAGAACGCAAGGAAAGCTGAAACTACAGAATTCAATATTTTAAAATGTTTATGTCAACACAACAAAGTTTTTTTTGTGTGAGATCGTTGAGTTATATAATGTAGTACTTGAGGTTGACTGACAGGGCCAGCTTATACTAAAACACAACAATAAAACTACAGAATTCAATATTTCAAAATATGTTTATGTAAACACAACAAAGTTTTGTTTGTGAGATCGTTGAGTTATATAATGTAGTACTTGAGATTGACTGACAGAGCCAGCTAAAGCTAAACTAGAATAATTAAAAACAAATAAATAATATTACTTAATACTTGGGTTTATTCCCTCCAAAAAGATGAGCTACACAAAGTCTTTTCTAATCGAAACTAAAGAAATAACAAAGTAAAAACAAATAGTGTTTGGAGTACAAAATGCGCTCCAATATATAATATATAGTACAAATATCATAAATTAAAGAATAGACTTAAAGAATAAAAAGAGTTGCTAATCAAACAAAATAATAAGATACAGTTTGCCCAAAGCTTTTAAAAATCCAAATACGCTATGTAAAAATTTAAAGCGAAAATTGGCGCGCAAATGGAAAAATGAGCGCGCGCGCCTGTAGATGGAACCGAGGAAGATTTTGCGCGTGCAAATTACCACGTCAAAATTTGACGGTTAAACTTTCGCAAACAATCAAAACAACAACAGCGCTAAATGAAAACTTAAACAATGAAGCACTTGCGCGATTTTAGCAGCAAGATCTTTAAGAACTTGGATAATACTGAAACTCCAACAACAGCTACAACAAGTGCAACGACCCACAATGAAGTTCGTCTTTCATCTCTTCTGGAAGAACTGGACAGCTTATTGGCGCATAAAAACGTCTTTACTGACTTGTTAAAAAAGGTAGAACGCTCTACTACCATCACAAGCCGTGTACAGGTTCTTGCCGTGGTTATTCTTGTTCTTTTTTATCTCGTACAAGTCTATACAGCAGCTTTGCTATGTAATATTTTAACGCTACTTTTACCAATGTTTGCGTCGATAACTGCCATTGAAAATCCCGCTTTTGAAAGCGATACGAAATGGCTAATGTACTGGGTGGTTTTCTCGTGTGTCAACTTCCTAGAGATGTTTATATCTTGGATCCCAAGTTATAACTTGGTCAAGTTCTTGGTTCTAGCTTGGTGTATGGCTCCAGGGAGGTTCAATGGATCAGGATTTATGTACTTTAAGTTCATTAGGCCGTTGTTCTTGAAGCATAGGCAGTATGTGAATGGAGTGATCTCTAATGCTGCTAAGAGAGTAACGCAAGCTGCTGATAACAATATTGATGATTTTTTTATTGCAAGAACAAGCAATCTATTACAAGCAACTGAGAGGCTTAACGAAGGCGAAAAGAAAGACGAATAAATGGATTCTAAAACTTGTTCTGCATGCTTGAAATTTATTTGAATTTTATTTGAATTTTATTCAAGTTTACCTTTT
>JAUPMH010190080.1:0-11977 GCA_032270665.1 Metridium farcimen
ATAGCCACACGGAAAGAAATTGCGTTCGAATGGCATTATTTATATCAACTTATGTTAATACCAAGTCTTTATGTTCTTACCATAAACAATATTCCTCAAAGACTGTTGGTTTTGATCTCCATTCTTATTGAAAGTGGTAATCACACTCGCGCGAGAATTATAGGCAATTATACCAAACCGTGACTGACTTGAAGCGTACTCAAAATGCCTGATCATTTGCACCAGGAAGTCTTGAGCCTTCTTAAAGTTAGCACCTCCAATGCTACCGGACCTGTCCATTATGACTCCTACATCCATGGGGCTATGACATGGTGGATTAGCGGGTTTCTTTCCTGGAAATAGCAATATAGAAATACAGCTACATCATTATAGATTCCCTTGTAGGTTCACACAAATATTTATTCAAACATGCGTTTTGATGATATGTAAAAGTAATGAGGTCATTGTAGTTAACAGTCCTGTTTTGGAGGTTACAGTTTATTAACAATTAAAAAAAATACAATAAGAAACAATGCTACCGACCTGTTGGGCAGCCATAGAGTCCTACTCTCATCGAGATATGACGATGCCAACTTTTAGGTCGAAAACGAATAGCAAGGGCCACTATTGGTGTAGGCAGTGTATGGCTTACGATTGAATCCCGGTCTGCATTCGCTTGGAAAACCTTTAGAAATAAAATGAAAAAATGCAACTTTCATGGAATTTCCATCGAATGCCTACCCTGGGTCGCTAGATTATTGCAATATTAGGAGATAAAAGGCGATTGTAGAAATTAAGAATTTTTTGGTAAAAATCAATGTACAATATATATATATAGTATATGGCGAGCGAATGAAATTTGCAATCTTAAAGCAATATAAGGCGATCATATACATATATATGCGATCTATTTATTTTCAGCAAAAATGGTATGTAACTGAACATAGGCGTTATATAGCATTTTAGGCGACGCGCGCACCCAGGCATGGACCCAATGAAGGCCTTATAGAATACTCGTTTGCAACTATAGTTGACAGAGAAAGATGCTTTATTTTCTATAAAAGCATATATGTGACATGGTTATATAATCAATCAGTTGAAAGCAAATGTTGGTGGATTAAACATTGTTCATAGTTCAACTGCCAAGCCGGCTTGAAAATCCTTCAATAAACTGTGCTGAGGGATGTCTAGGCTATAGGTGTAATTCCACCTGTTAGACAATCCTCAACTCTGTTGGAAGTGTAACGAATAAACATGTTGCGAGCCGTTACTATTCTTGGCTAGTTTGATACTGCTGTGTATGTACTATTTTGTTTATTTGCATAGGTAGTAAAGGTTTCCATCTCAATTTGGAATTAATTTGCACGAGTCTATTATAATAATAATAATAATAATAATAATATCTTTATTTAACGAGAGTGACACTTTATCCTCAGATAATTTTCAAATGGCTCTCAAATAAAATATAAATACAACTATTACAACACAACTATAATTACAATACAATACAATACAGTACAATTATAAAAGGTATAAGGTGAATTAAATTGATACTAGCTATACATGTCATATTGAATAAAAATTAACTATCTAAATAGAAAGGGATGTTGTAAAGGTTTGTTGACAAATTTGTACGATATTATGAATAGACAATACCTTAACAATGCCCTTTTCTTTGTATGGTAAGAAAGAAACTCCGTCCTGACTGTATTCCAATGTCAACGTTTTCACCCATTGATTGGTACCATACCGACCTTGAGTCAGAAAACGTGTCACTTTCATTTCATGGTCAAAGTTGACTTGCAGCCATTGTTTGGAATCTCTTCTTCTTGAAGCCCAAGCACCTCCTCCGGTTTTTGAACCAATTTTAGCGAGAGTAGGGTTAAGGAACCTACTCCAGTAAGAAGATGCAGACATCATCCAATCACCAAGTTCTATTGATTCTCCACAAACAGGGGGTTTTGGCACAGGGAAACCTAGCAATCGAAACGAATTAGAGCCGGCTACAAATGTCTTGCAGTATCCATTACCGTCGTAATTGTTTGTGACAAATAATGCCAATGATCAAACATTATATCTTATTCCTAGGCTTTTTCTTAGATTCCAGTCAATAAGTGTGACCAGGAAACAATATATGACACAATTGGCTCATGTCTCATTTCCAGGCTAATTATAACTCATTTAGACAGTTAAAAGTTGAAAGCCCATTGCGTTATAGACGCGCGCGCTTGATAGACTGATATCAATATAGTTGACCTCTTGCATGAGACAGACAGAGAGAGAGAGCAAATCAAGCTTGCTTGGATTGAATTTGAGTCTTGGGAACCATTCGCTAGAGTTGAACAAAGCAAATTTAGTTTGACAAGCTAGAAGAGTTTGCTACCTAGAATGTATAATCGTACATAAGACTGGAACTTCAAAATATTTTGACAGACAAGTCCAATCGACATGCGCAGTTTGAGCGAGGCACTTAGTAAAGTCTAAAATAAACTGAACAAATATTTTGTTTGAATTATATAGTAACTATTTTGAAGAGTTTTTTTTTCATGATCTACTTTGATCAAATTCAACCTTTAACTGAATTACAACTTATTTAAGTTAAGTTAAGTTTTGTGAAGGATTGCGTATTTCAACCATCAGTAATGTCTTTATAGATGAAATAGAGCATGCGTGTTTCAATTTAGCTATGTTATATAATACAATAGTGATACGGTGCTTGTAGCTCACGAAATACATCAATATATCTCATACCTTCTCTGCATCCATAAAATTCGGCTCTCATCGAAATCCATCGATACCATGCTTTTGGTTTAATTCTGATATAACGAGCGATTATTGGCTTTGCCAATTTGTGACGCATAACTTTATAGCGGTCTGTGTTGCCATTGAACATCTAAAATACAAATAAAATGTAAATCACTATTCTGTTATTCTTAAGCTTTTGATTAAATTTGTTTGTGTGGTCGGTATGTTGATTTTTGCTTGTCGAGTTTATTTTTTACACTGTTTTGTTGCTTTTTACAACTGCAACAGGACCAACTTGAGTAGAAAATACAGAAATAGGAACAGACGTACCATGATTCCACTTCCACGTGGATTTTTATAATCGTTCCAGAAGATTCCATCATTGCTAAATGCTAATGTATACTTCTTCACCCACTGAGCAGCGTCCTCACGACCCTGGGTAGCAAGAGCTGTGATCTTCACAAGCTTCTCAAAGTCGACCTAAGGAGCAACGGCAAATCTCAACAATTACTAAAAGATAATGTTTCGGTTTCTCTATTTTACTGACCAAGCTAGCATTTAGTATCAGTCAGTATCAACAAAACAAACCTTTCACTGTATGTTAAACCTTTTTTAAAACTCCTACAACGCCCGCAATCGTCCATAAAAACGCCTCTGCTGTAAAAACTTTACCGTCATAGAAAAAGAGAGAATTAACTGCAGTAATCGCTGCAGTATCAACACATCTATGTACGTATAACATTGGAGTGAAATGCGTACGGTATATAAGTGAAATAAAGATACATGAGAAAAATATAAATTACCCTCGGAGGGACTCGGACCCACAGTATCGGCCTTCTAGTCCGATAAGTTGACCACTACACCACATACTAATTTGTTTCATATATTTATGACTATATTTAATGTAAAAAAGGATTGTCTGGGCTTATTATTGAGATAAATTTAAACATATATTAATCCTGTGTTGTTGTTAAATGTATTTAGTGTCATTCTGGATGGTGTTTGACCATTTTAGAGCATTTTTATTTTTTTGTCCATCTGTACTTAAAATGGTAACATTGGTCACTCTAGCTACGAACCCCTTTTCTTCGATGTTTATGCCTTCTTTTGCCTTAAAAATCCCCGGCGTCGGCATTTTACATTAAGCAATTACAACAGCAAACTTTTTGATTCCAAGTCAGGCCTAACAAAATCATAGATATTGAACGATTTTCTATGACAATTTTCCTTGGATCGTGTGTTAGCCGTTCTTGTCGGACACAGTTAACTTTGTAACGTGCCTTATCTTTCAAAACTCAATTTGATTCGACTCTTCTTCTATATGCTAATCAAATCAGAGTTTTGCCATCAATATATAGCCAACATCTATCATTAAGAACGCTGGTAATAAATAACATACCTGAAGCCATTGATTTGGTTTACGGTATTGTGCTGACCATGAACCAGTAGTCCTTCTTCCTGCAGCATTGAAATACAGCCTTGCATTACTAGCACGATGTCGAGATGAATATTGTGAAGAACTAGACATCTGACCATTTTTGACTAAACCAGTTTGAAGACCAAGTGGCTCATAGCATACAGGGGCAGCAGGAGGAGTAAATCCTTAAAAGAAATAAAACAGCGAATAAACGTAAACCCAACACGCTAAAAAATATTATCTATAGGCTATAATAAACGTTTCCAGAAATCTTTATTCATAAACATTGACATCTTTAAAGTCTCATTGCTTTTATTCTTAAAAATAACGCCTTGTATTTCAAATTAGTGAAAAATGATCTAAATCGATGATTGCCTTTTTCACATTACCGTGTTGACACTAGTTCACAAATAATTATGTATTTTATGTAATAATGTATTGTATGTAATCATTATGTATTGTTGTAATTATGTACTGTAACAATACAAAACTTTAAAAATGTTGTACGTATTTGTCAGAGGTACTGAAACTCGATATATTTGTGAAATCAGTATTGCATTCTTCATTTTGCTTTGTATAATATATTTACCTTCAGTGCAGCCATAAAACTCCACTCTCATTGATATATGCCTGTGCCACGTAACTGGCAAAACACGGACATAACGTGCAAAGATTGCCTTCTGAAGTTGATGGGCAGCAATGGTGTTTTTATCTCTGTTTCCTTCAAATATCTTATCAAATAGAAAAAAAATCGTGAAAAGTTTTTGTCTCACAGATGTACTTGAAAATTTCGCTGGATAGAAGACCTTGTACGTTTACAAACATCCAAGTGCCTCAGGACAATGCTGCAAAGCCTTCTCAGCGAAAGGTTTCAAAATGTATTGTATTTAGCGAAAACTTTCTTTGAATTAAGTATTTTTAACAAAACAACATTGTATAGTCATCGTATACACCACTCCTCTAGCAAGTATGTCAATAAAACATTGCCCAATAAAACAATGTGTGCTGTCATAGGATATAATCTACATGTACTTGGCGTTTGTTTATTTATTTGCTTGTTTGTGTCAAAAAGGATACCCACCTCTTGTTTTCCTTTAATTGAATATACTTGAAATTCATAACCATCCAAACTGTATTGTAGTTTATAGCTCTTCACCCATTGGGCAGCGTCTGGACGCCCTTGCGTAGCAAACATCGTTACCTTGACAACCTTTTTAAAGTCAACTCCAATCCATTGGTACCGGTTATTACGTAATGCTGACCATGCCCCTCCTCTGTTGACTTTCTTCTGGAAATGCAGCCTACCATTGCCTGCTCCCTTGTTGCTGTCCCACTTAGATGAAGATAACATTTGTATGTCTTTAATAGCACCATTTTGGACACCAAGGGCTTTCAGGCAGCTTGGGGATGGTGGTAGAGGGAAGCCTGGAGGGAGCAAGCCAGTGCAAAGTTCAAAAATAGTCAAAGCATCAGGGGGTTTGTTGCATATTTGTGTTTAAAGTTTAAAGTTGAAAATACATTTAATTTCATGAAAATGCAAAAATAAAATCGGGAAATGGGAACAAATCAATTATTATAGAAAACCGCGTGAAATTGACTACGGTTCGAAATGAAACGTTTTCAAAATTTGAGAACTTTCAAAAAACCAAGAGTATCTTTTAATTATGAATTGCACTAGAAGATTGTGTGATATTTTTTATAATAATAAACTGAATAAACTATATTTCTCAAAAAAGCTACAAGCTCGCGCACGCTAATTCGAAAATGAATGCCTGATTAATGCGCGTTCCCGATGGCCAACAACTGTCGTTGCTATAGGAACTAAATTAGTACTGTGCAGAGTACAGTTTACGATTAAATTGTACTCCTCTCATCCAATCAGAATCGAGTAATTTTGTACAGTTTATTATGAGTGTTTAAATTCTTCCAAGTGAAACGAAAAAACAATTACAAGCTGCATCATTACTAATTTTGCTCTGAATGAGTTGTAAAATTAACGTTCTAAGATTTTTTAAATATGACAAACCTGAAGTGCATCCGTAGACTTCAACTCTCATGGAGATGTGACGATACCAATATTTTGGCAATACTCTAATATACCTGAAATATAGAAAAGGAATTTCAGCTATGGCAAGTATTTGTAAAGATACGGTGAATTATGATAAGAACACATATACTACATTTTGGGCTTTATTTCCATGATGTAAATATTTCAAAGACACTGATAAAGAGTCTTTCAGTGTAATTTAGGTATTCAGGGTAGTTTAAAACTTAGTTGTTGTTGAAGTTACACTTGAAGCGTATACTTTTATTCAGCTCTTTTTATCCAGGTGTATAAGTTACCAGAAATACCTTTTAACTTACAAACAAGACACCGTCAATACATTTCTGTCAATTTCTTATTACCTTGCGATGATTGGTGGATCTAGGATATGTCCTCTTTGACTATTGCGGTCACTGTTGCCATAAAGAACGTTTCCATTTTTGTAGTCTTTAAACTGTACTCCATCCTGGCTGTATTGCAGAGCATATGATCTCACCCATTGATTTCTATCTTGGCGTCCCTGTGTTACAATGCCCCTGATTTTACTGATTTTATTCAGTTTTATTTGGAGCCACTGGTTTCTGTTGTTTGATTTAGCAGACCATGCTCCTTTGTTTTTTCCTTGCCTCAAAATACCAAGTCTCGCGCGCTGAGGTCCATGCGCGAGATTCCACATTGAAGAGGCTGTAATGCTTGCATCTGGAATCTTTTTATTTTTCATTCCCAATGGTCCTAAACATTTTGTTGTTGGAGCAGCAAAGTCTTTTTCTGAAAAAAAAAAAAAAAAAAAAAAATGTTTAGAATAAATTACCCTGCTGCAGTTATGACCCATCGAGGCATGCCCCACACACATCTTGACTATATTTCCTTTTGTATGTATGCAAGTGGTAAACATGGTTAATGAAAGAGATTTTTTAGACTATTCGCATGTTTTGTTATGAATGTGTGCAGTGTTATCAAGTGGCATTGTGTTGGTGCTTATTTGCCAAACAATTTCACAATAGATTGGTAATTTTCTCTGTTCTAATAACAATGGTTGGTTGGCAAAACCATAACTGTACGCCAGTGTACGTCCACATACAGATTAGAAGACAAAATAATGCAAATGCAAATATTCGTTTGATAAACAAATAGACGACTTTCATAATGCGTTATTTTGCATACCAATTCAATGATATTAGGTATATTAGGTGTATTAGGTTTGATGTTATGAGGTTTGTCTATCTCTCGACGTCAGACAACAACGTCAACAGTCCATACAAGACGACTACACAAATTACATTTCAAGTAGATTCACTATCTTCTTACTATTAAAATGGTCTATATAGTTTTAGAATATGTCATTAAAACATTATATACGTTACCGGGTGCACATCCGTACAACTCAGCTCTCATAGACATATGACGGTGATATTGTTTAGGATGGATACGGAAATACCGACCATAGATCGGAGGGTCTATGAGATTTCTAACAACTGTATAACGGTCAGAGTTCCCAGTGAAAATCTGAAAGAATGATACGTTTAAGCACAATTATGTTGGTTATTATCATATATTTTCTTTATCGTTGCACGATATAAATATGAAGCCTGGCTGTGAAACCAGACATTGTCACTAGCTTTATAGGACGCTATTTATTACCCTGGAATATAATAATTTACATGTTTCACACAAGAACTTCAATATGTCATAGATGCTGGTGTTCCAAACAATTACGCTAAAAATAATTATATAGTTAATTCACCAGTGGTGAATTGTAATTCCAGTAAACAAAACTGTAGATTTGCTCGCGCACTGAGATGTAGAGAACTGTGGTAAATGTCAGACATGCCAACAAATGACGTCAATAAGCGCTAGCAGACAGATCATGCAAAACAACGGGAAAACTGATTGCGTGTGCGCGCAAATAAAGTTTGCTTAGATTTTGCTGTCATGTTTGATACATATCATTTTTGCAACTGTTGACTTCATATCGTAGTAAATCAGAGAACTTATCACGTTAAACCATCAGAAATTTGTTAATTTTTTTACTTGAGTTATAATTGTAAAACATAGGATTCTTTGCGATAAAACAAACTAACTTAGCACACTTGTATTATGATAGTTAAAGAACATCACTTAACTTACATCTGTATCTCGCCAAAATATTCCATCTGTACTATATGAGATCCAATACGTTTTAACCCATTGATTGGCATCACGTCGTCCTTGTATACCAACCATTCGTAGTTTAGTCATCTTACCAAGATCGACTTGCAGCCACTGATCGCCAGTGTTAGATTTACTTGACCAGCCACCTTTCCTTCCTCTGACCTGGAAATACAGCCTGGCGTTAGCTGCTCTGTAAGAGCTTCGCCATTGTGATGATGCAGTTATTCTAGAATCTGGAACAGCACCACTTTGCATCCCCAGTGCAGACAGACAAGTAGGTATCACAGGAGGTTGGAAACCTACAAAAAAGTATAAAAATATAAGATGTATTTCAAGTACTACCTGAGTGATCATATTCAATGCTCTATTGGTTAGAAATAGAAAAACAAATTAAACATTATTATTGTCAAAACAATTTAAATGGACTGCTGCTTAGGTTGTAAGCTATCAAATATTAACCCTGGCCATATGCAGCCCAACTATTCGGTCTGAGGAATTTTTAAAGCGAATAAAATTACTTTTTACCGCGCGCCAAAAGAGCAGATTAACAAAAATGCGTTATTCTATGCGCGTGGGGTTGGGCTTCCTGTGGTGATTGGTTTGTCGTGCGAAATCGCACGCGACTTCACTTTCGACAGAAAACGAAGAGAGTTGTATTTTGTGACAAGGTGTAAAACTCGATGGCGTGGATGGATAGAGGTGCGTCGCAGTTTGTATAGGCACGGAAATTCAACGACGAACGCCGAGAAGGACGCGAGCAGCAATCGACTGACTCGCCAAAGAAAAATGTTATGTTCAAAGTTCTTTCAAAATGTTTTCTTTTCTTTTAGGAATTTGAACAAAAACAAACAGCCAGTTTTTACGAAATATTGGACTTTTTTGATCTAATCAACATAAAAACTTTGCAAAGCGGCCATCACGAATTCAATATTAGTTCGGCTTCTAGTTAGTTTGAACAAGACAACATCAGTCGTTTTGGTATAAAAACTTCAACTCCATTACCTGTACACATCAGGCTACTAGAAAGTTTTTCCCAGGTTTTTGTAATAGCGAAGGAGATCGGTGACTTCAAAAGCAAGTGCGGATCAGTGATCAGCCACTGCAGTGCGAATCACGATCTTTTTGACTCTCGATTCACATCTCATGATTTCCAAAATAAATACATTCTCCTATTTTCTTTCTTTGAATTCAAAGTCATTTTAACGTATTTAACTTAAAGGCCGGTACACACGAGGGAGCTTGCTCCTACAACACGCTCTCGCAGCATGCTGGAGCAAAGCTCCCTCGTGTGTACCAACGATTTCACGCAAAAAAAAATTGTTGCTCAACAATTATTTTGCTTCCGGGTTTTGCTCCCTCATATATTAAACTGGTTAAATGTGAGGGAGCAAGCTCCAGGAGCAAATTAATCTGTTGCAGGAGCGTGTTTCAGGAGCAAGCTCCCTCGTGTGTACTGAAACTTTTCTGCCGCGCAGAAAACAACCTGTCTTGGCCAATCAAATTGTTGGATTTAAACTAGTTCTCATGCTCTGGTCGGGTTGTTTGCATCGTGTCAAACCCTCGTTTCCCTCGTGTGTACTGGTCTTGCAAAATGACTCAGGATCACCCAGGAACATGTTGCGGGGAGCGTGTTGCGGGAGCAAGCTCCATCATGTGTACCGGCCTTTAAAGTGTAGTGCACCAGAATGAAGTACATGTACACCGGAATAAAGTTTTCAATGTCCAAAATTACAGCTAAATTGGCGAGTCTCTCAAAAAATAGTAAATAAGCTTAATATGAGCCTAAAACTGCATTGAAGATGTTCCAAAAAAATATTCCAATATATAAATTCCGGAAAATTTTTGAAAAAGCAAACCCACCTAATATAAAGAAAATTGATTTTTCGCTGTTGTCGCCGATTTAGTGATTTGGCTCGGTATTAGTGGACCGTCGCTCTTAACCCTAACCATATATATCAAGTACCACAAATACTGTTGCATAAGTGTAAATATATTGGTAATAACTAGAGTACTTGTAATAACTGAAACATGCTGAAATAACCCCCATAATCAGTTTATAACGTTATATATATGTTAATGATAATTATTGCAGCTGTAAATAAAACGTAAATTTCTTATTCTGGGATAAAACTAAACTATGAATTTCCCGTAATGCTTTTGTTAATGTAAATGACGGTGTTGCTTTTAGCTAAATTTTGTTGTTCACAGATATACTTGAAATACTATATGAGTTTTCTCGCTAGTTTCCATTCATTATATTTTAGTTTAGTTTACCTTTGTTGCAGCCATGTACCTCTATTCTCATTGATATGTGTCTCCTCCAAGCCCATGGATGAATACGAAGATACCTGGTAAATATTGGCATTGGCAGATTGTTTGTCTTGATCGAGTTTCGATCTTTATTGCCAGGGAAGATCTAAGTTATGAGTTAAAATGTTGAATATAATTAGGAAACAAAGAAAACATGATTTAACTAATTCATTCCTTATCGCCAAAATCGACGTAAGCGCTTATGGCTTAATTAACCATTTAATTTTGTTTAAATTTAGGAGATCTACAACTTACAAGTTTTCCTTTGGATTGATCTGTTACATAGGTTTCATAGACACCATTGTCCTGGCTGTATGACAACCAGTAACTGGTTACCCATTGGTTGGCGTGGTAACGTCCTTGTGTTAATATCTTTGTTATTTTAACTGGTTTTCCAAAGTCTATTTGTAGATATTGACCTCTATCATTAGATCTAGCAGCCCAAGCACCTAAGAAAACATAAAATAGATAGAGTATAAGTTTTAAATTTGGTACAGTATACACCAACTTGTGTTTTCTCACATAGCTGCAATCTCACTGGCTATGGTCTATTATTAAATAGGCCCATTGTTGCGCTACTGAAGCATCTGTTTTGACGTCAAGAAAAACAATAGGTAATGAATCGTGATTTCAGTGTCAGTATTTTTTACGTTTGACCTACGTACATTTACAAGGTGATGAATATCAAAACAATTATGCCTCTCTCTTTCATGGGTTATTGACTCATTGTCAGGCATATATCGAATAAATATTAAGACAACCAAATTCATTTTATCCATCGTGACAATGAGTCGCTTAACACGTATCAAAGATACCGTATGCAATCTTGAAAACAATGCCATTACCATATACAAAAGACTTTGATTAGATTTTTTTCTTTTTTTAACAGGTTATAGGCATATCTTTGATATGAACACTACACAAGTATAGCTGCAATTAGTATTGCTATAAAACAATCAGCCCATGACCACATGTTGATTTTTTCCATTTAGGGGCAAACTGGCAAACATGAAAAGACTCCTCACAGTTATAGCCCATCCAACAATTCCACCAGACTCCGGAGCCAGAGCTTTAAATACCTGGACCACAGCGTCGAAAGTCGAGAGTTTTAACAACTTCACCACACTTGACACTCATCCATTTCATACAATTCTTACTAACCGCCTCTAGACGTGCTGTTTAGTCTGCCACGGTCAGGCCTTAAGCCACTGCTCCAGAAGCTTGAAGCAGTTAGGGATGAACTACGTATTCCAAGCGGCACACCCTCGGCTGAACATTCTGGCCCTGGTGTTGGTGGTGGAGCAGCTGTAAACAAATAATAAAAATAATAA
>JAUPMH010190191.1:0-11972 GCA_032270665.1 Metridium farcimen
ATATTTCGATTCGGTGTATATCTTTCACACTAAAACAACTTGGTTTGGTGTCACGGCCTTGTATAGAGCAGATTTCAGTGTCATGTGTGTGCCTTGGCGCGACCTTGATGTTTCTAGAATTATGAAGTGCTTTGTCGTGCTTTGACCACGTTCACCCCGTGAGATTTTCATATTCATACGAAATCTGCTCTACACATGTATAAATTCTTGTGTTTATTGTCATTTATCTCCATAGCTTAATCCCAAATCCATCCACGTGACAGCAGTTGTCGTTAACTGGAAAACCAACACAGGTCGTGAACAGAAGGGTGTGGCAACCACATGGTTACAGACCAAGATACCTAAAGGTAATTTGTCATTGTTTGTTGGGCTTCCTGTGGTAAATAGAGAAGGAACCAGGTGATTTCGCGCATGCACTTCCGGCTAGTATGAGCCAATCAGAAGCCAATTTTGTTACTTTGCCAATAGTTCCAAAATGGAGTCGTTCAAGAGAGCTGTTTGCAGTGTTAACCCTCAATAAATACGTCCTTAAAAACACTTGACATTAATAAATGATATGTATCTTGGACAACAAAAGGTTTTTGCAGCAATCTATCGGCAATAAGAAAGAATAAAAAACAAAATGCAAATGCCTAAAAGTAACTGAAATCGTTGCTGTCTCGAGGCGCCATTTTGAAACTGTTTGTTATGACAAACAGTCCTTTGCGCGCTTCGAAACGAGATCACCTGGAAACAGATTGTGTAGAGTAAAAATAAAATGAATGATAGTAATAAATGCTTTGCATGGGTGCATGCTGGCCTTTCACCCCTTGTGGCCTGGGTTCGGTTCCCGCCTTGGGCAACAAGTGAACAGATTTTGTTTGATGTGTTGTTCTCTCTCATGCCACAAGGGTTTTTCTCAGTGTTATCCGGTTTTCCTCCCTCTGCAAAAGTCAACATGTGAGCAGAGTTGTGTATTGTAAATATGGAATGTAGTGGTAGTGAGTGTGAGCGAACTCTGACAGGGAGTGAAATAGGTAGATTGTTTACAGTAAGATAACTAGGAACTAACTGTTTCTTGGTTAATAGAGCGCAAACACTTAATCCTTGAAATAAAATCTATTTTTTACTGTCTAATAGTACTTATTTAGTGACTATTAGTGACTATTTTAGACAAGTAAAGCTGTAATGAAGTATTGTCTCCTTTGTATTTGCCTTTTCTTAGACTGTTCTTAGTTCTGTTGAGTGATAGCCACTAAATAAGAGCTATTTGTTAGTAACAATTTTGATTTGATTTCACGGATTAAGTGTTTGCGCTCTAACATATCATTGCCTGACAAAACATGTTGTTTTCTTCCAGGTCGCGACTGTCCACGTGTGCCGATATTTGTTCGTAAAACAACATTCCGTTTGCCATTTAAACCAATCACCCCTGTTATCATGGTGGGGCCTGGCACTGGTTTAGCACCATTCCGAGGCTTTATTCAAGAACGTAGTTATCAAGTACAACAAGGTATTGTATCTACCACCACCCCCCCCCCCCCCCCCCTCAATGACTTGTTATCCCTCCACCTCCCTCACAAGGAATTTACCAAGGCTTGTTTTCCCATCACCTCCCCTCAGAATTTTGCCAAGGCATATTTTCCCAGAACCCTCCTCGCGGGATTTTACCAAGAATTGTTTTCGCATCATACTCACCTCCCATCACGGGAATTTACCCAGGCTTGTTTTCCCATCACCTCCCCTCACAAAATTTTACCAATGCATATTTTCCCAGCACACATCCCCCCCCCCCTCCCCTAATGGTAGTGATATAATAAAGTTGGTGATACATAGTTTTTCAATAGTTTACAGAGAGACACTGCATGAATTACAAAATAATTGTCAGGTTTCAAATCATTTAACACCAACCCAAGGATACCTGGAATAGTGTTAAATTACTATTTGCTTATATGTGTAGAGTTGAGCTTTGGAGAAATAATAAGCAATGGGCCCTGGAGCTAGAGCTGATCATGTGACCCCACCTACCTTAAATCCATCAGCTGTTTTAAATTGATGTTCAGAAATGGAAAGAGCATGTCAAAATTAGCAAAAAGGTGAAATTTCACCTCTTGATTCTAAATACATAAAAATGTCAAAAACCATAAGTTGGGGATATTCTCTAAGGATTCGTATGGAATAATAGAATTGGAGAGCAAGCCTTGCTCTCTAGTCATACAAATCCTTAGCAAATATCCTATTTTATGTTCCTTGCTATTTTGTATGTTTTTAGAATCAAGAGCTGAAATTTTGATGTCAACATGCTCTTTCCATTTCTGGACATCATTTTAAAACAGCTGATGGATGTAAGGTGGTGGGGTCACGTGACCTCAAAACCAATTGAGTGGAACATTAGGAGTTGCAGTGATGTTGTTTTGGCATGTTTTAGGCATGTTACCTAGGTAATTTTGGACTACCACTGTAGTATTATATATGTGGTATTCCACTGCAATGGAATAGAATGGACTTGAATGGACTAGACTGAAATGGACTGAAATTGAATGGACTGAAATTGAATGGACTGGACTGGACTGCAATGGAATGGACTGAAATTGACTGAAATGGAATGGAATGAAATGGACTGAAATTGAATGGACTGGAATGGACTGAAATTGAATGGACTGGACTGGACTGCAATGGACTGGACTGGACTGAAATTGACTGAAATGGAATGGAATGAAATGGACTGAAATTGAATGGACTGGAATGGACTGAAATTGAATGGACTGGACTGCAATGGAATGGGCTGAATGGTATGGAATGGACTGAAATGGAATGGACTGGACTGCAATGGAATGGGCTGAAATTGACTGAAATGGAATGTACTGAAATGGAATGGATTGAAATGGAATGGACTGAAATGGACTGAAGTGGACTGAAGTGGAATGGAATGGAATGGAATGGACTGAAATGGACTGGACTGAAATGGACTGGACTGAAATGGACTGGACTGAAATTGACTGAAATGGAATGGACTGAAATTGAATGGACTGGACTGCAATGGAATGGAGTGGACTGAAATGGACTGAAATGGACTGGAATGAAATTGAATGGACTGGACTGCAATGTAATGGAATGGGCTGAAATGGACTGAAATGGACTGGACTGAAATTGACTGAAATTGACTGGAGTGGAATGGAATTAAATGGACTGGACTGAAATTGACTGAAATGGAATGGACTGGACTGAAATTGACTGAAATCGACTGAAGTGGAATGGAATGAAATGGACTGAAATTGAATGGAGTGGACTGCAATGGAATGGAGTGGACTAAAATGGACTGGACTGAAATTGACTGAATTGGAATGGACTGAAATTGAATGGACTGGACTGCAATGGAATGGAGTGGACTGAAATTGACTGAAATGGAATGGACTGAAATTGAATGGACTGGACTGCAATGGAATGGACTGGACTGAAATTGACTGAAATGGAATGAAATGGACTGGACTGAAATGGACTGGACTGGACTGAAATGGACTGAAATGGAATGGACTGAAATTGACTGAAATGGAATGGGCTGAAATGGACTGAAATGAAATGGACTGAAATTTGAATTTTAACTGAATCAAGATTATTCCTGTACAAATGGGCCTTTTTGTACAAATAGTAAAGCGGTTTGTAGATAAGGTGAAACCTTATAGCGCTATTCAGGCTACGTACAACTGGCCCCTGAACTATACTATTTGACAAAAGGCACATTGCATTTAGATAGCCTCAATTCAGAGTAAGTTCGAATATGTTTTCTATTGTTAAGCCGCATTATTTTTTCACTTTGCTTGGAATTTGTTAACAAATCAAGGCTTAGCCTGTGCAAATACACCTTTTGTCAAAACAAACTAGTTCTAATTAATCCAAATTAGAAATTTATAAATAATGAATTTTAACAAAAAGCTAGGATTTATATATAAATGTAATTGATATGAAGTGGTGATGTTGGGTCAGAAAAAGGAACTCTTACAGCAGGGATTATCTGTGCAAAGGCACAGCTACCTTTCAATATGGTGCAGAGAACTATGAAAGGAACTATTGGTTGCTTCAGGTTTGTAGGGCTTGATTCCAAGAGCATATAATTCAAAGAGTAAGTTGTGACTGGTATGGGGGAAAACAAGAGATAGAAAGAGAGCACAAACACCTATCATTTATTATCTTAATAAAAAGACATTCAAGTTACCATCATGTAGTATTTTTATTTTGCCTTTGTATTTATACTAAAACACTTATTCTCCTCAGTCTCAATAAATATTGATAAATAATCTTGACTTTGTCTTGGTTATTATTCTGCAATATTTACCTTGCTTTTGGAGACAAACAATTTGATTGAAATGCCTACCACCTTTCTGGCAATAGTCCTTAAGTGATGATGGTTAAAACATTAATCTTCACTCAATTATTATTGTATACATGTAATGCATTTTATGTCCATAGATTTTGATATTTAAAAGGTTGATCAAAGTTCTTCAAATATAGAAGCTGGTATTGTAATGATAGGTGGGATATTATTTCACAACAAGCTTTTAAAAACCCATCGTCACTCAAGGCCCGGGCAAATGGTTTCAACATTTGCTTCAACATCCATTCAATTTTGTTGATGATGGCAATGTTTAAACGCTTTTAAACTCCTTCAACATTGTTGAAACATGTTGAATCGATGTTGAAAGAGTTTAAAAGCCTTTAAACATTGCCATTCAACAAAATCGAACCGATGTTGAAGCAAATGTTGAAACTGTTTGCTTGGGCCCTTACTGGCATGCTTTGTGTTGTTTGTTTTGATTTGAGTGTTATTTATTCATTCACACATTCAGTTGTATTACAAGAAAACAAGATATACTAAATGATTTAGTTAGAGTGGAAATACCCACCAAATATATGTATGTCTGAATGTGTGATTTTCATGGTCCTCGAAATTAAGTCTTTTTTTGTATAATTGTTGTTCATGTTTATGGTTTTTGGGATTGCACCAAACCATGAGCAATAATTACCACTAAACATTAGAGAATATTACTTAATCCTTTGTTTGATAGAGTGCAAGTAATATAACCGTGAAACAAGTAGTACTAATTAGTACTAAATAGTGCTATTTAAACAATAGAATTAGCATAAAATATCACTATTTAGTACTTTTTATGTTTCTTGCTTTAATGTTTGTACTCTATTGTGCAATTTGCACTATTTGGTACTTTCATGGGTTTGGTGCAAGCCTTCTAGTTTCATGTATTATTCTATTTTAGTATAAATACACAAGTGATTTTAGAAAATTGTGCGCTGTGATTGGTTGAGAAACTCTACACCTTGCACGCTTTGAGAATTAAGAAATGAACAGTTTTTCTTCAATAAATGCTGGTTATTTTTTTTCTTTTTTGAAATAGGTAATCACTTTTGTATTTATACTAACAAAATTATCCACTTCAGGCTCTGTGAACATCGGCGAATAATAACCTTGACTCCGTCTGGTTATTATTCACCAATATTCACTTCGCCTTCGGCACATAATTTCTAATTAAAGCAGTTTCTTTTTTATTTAAAACCAATGGAAGCTGTCTATGACATGAAATCTTTGATATCATAACTATAGGTGAGTGTAGTGTTTACAAGTGTTGGTATTGCGATGCTAATTTGCCAACCATTTTAACAATAGATTTTTTTAATTTTCTGTTCTTATAACAATGGTTGGTTGGCAAAACCATAACAAAATATGTCACTGTACATCTATCTACCTATAGTATAGGCACCATCCATAATCCACCTTGGTACTGCAACATGGTATTGCTTCCATTTTAAAATTATCCTTCAATCTGTATTTTGGAGAAAGTATTGTGTGTTCTTTCCTGAGCAAGGCTTCCTGTATGACTGTATTGCAATAGTTTTTTGAAAGTTCTATAGTTTTATTTCACTATGCCACAGCAAGCCCAACCCAAAAAAATTTGACTATTCCAGAGAACTGACTTGATTTTCATCTTAAGGCATACATGAGTAACATGATTGTACATCCAGCAATAACACACGCTAAGATGATGGAATCTCGTCGTTTTCGAAAGTTTATCTTTTGCATGAGATTATTGAGGCCAGGAAATCGTTCTAATTGTCAGCTAGTTAAGGAAGAACTACTAGAAACAATAGAAACAATAAAAGTGATAACAGCAGGAACAGTACCACTTACAATAGTACCATATTTACTTGAATAAGCGCCGCCCTCAATTAAGCTCCGCAATTTAACACTATGTTACTCTAGAACAGCATTGGAAATATTTTTTTTCCAAAAGCTATATTTATAGCTATATCAAATTGCTACTGTGAAATGGTTCTTATTTAGTGTTTTGAAGTTTAACAGCGTAAAAATAAATGTGTATATTAAATACGAAGATGTGCTTGGATTATTGTTTGTGAGGTATAATAATTATATCTTATTAGGCAGTGTTTAATGTATAATATGGCTGGATATTTTACGAGTAAGGTGATGTTTTTGATGAGCCTTTAGTGAGTCAAAATACAGCATCCCACTTTTTGAATGAGTCAAAATGCAAGTGAACTAGTAAAATATCCAGCCATATTACACACCAAACCCTGTGATAAGTTGTTTATTATCAGTAAAAAAGGTTGTGTTCTTTTATAAATCAAAACATTTCCTTACTTTAAAGGGCTGTCACAGACAAGTAAAAATATTGCTGGATATTTTTGCTTGATCAAGTCCTACTGTTGGATATTTTCACTTGTCTAGTCAGATTTATTTGTATTAAAAGCAATACAATAAAAATAGCAGTAAGACTAAAGTGTGATTGTAAAGGATACGTGTTACATTAGCTAGCCGACCTGTCACTCCATGAAGCATTCCTCTCTGACTTTGTAAATTTTCTTTTGTTGCCAAGGCAACCCTGCATCAAGGTAAAAGTAAATTTATTAATTACAATAATATTCATAGATACAATAACAACAATTACTAACAATAAATGGAGTGACTAACGTACTGAATAATATAAAATACAAACATTTAATAAATGAACAAATAACTGCCCCTCTCATCCACAGAACACCCAAAGAGAGGTGGGCTGCTCCTCTGTGTACCGGACACAGTCGAAGTCATTCAATAGAAACACAAAAGACTCCAAATTAAGCAAATAACGAAGCTAAAAAATAATACAATAGGTTTCCAGTACACAAAGGAGGAGCCGAGAGGTGAGAGGACAAGAGGAAACAGAGGAGTATAGGCTTTGTATTTTAAAACATCTGCAAGCCCTCACAGCTATCCCCT
Source organism: Metridium farcimen (assembly GCA_032270665.1). Taxonomy (NCBI): domain Eukaryota; kingdom Metazoa; phylum Cnidaria; class Anthozoa; order Actiniaria; family Metridiidae; genus Metridium; species Metridium farcimen. The sequence continues at coordinate 7,268 of JAUPMH010190191.1, forward strand.
GATTCCATGCCTCCAAAACAAACAAATGAGCAAACAAAAGTAACATACCCAATTGCTTCATCTGCAAGTCTATCAGAACTGGAAAGAAAACATAAATGCAGTTAATATAAAAAGATTCAATTATGTTACCATGGCAATATGGGTTGTTCACACTATGATTATAATAAGAGAGCTATCTTAAAAATTCCAAATTTTACTTTGATTGCTTCTGGCCAATCATTTTGCTTCAAGTTGGTCATGTGGTACAAAAAGACACCCCCAAGGTCAAATTGTTTAAACAGGCGTTTAACTGCTCAAGTTATTTTCATAGCAATCATTAGTAGAGTACAAATATTATACCCGTGAAACAAGTAGTACTAATTAGTACTAAATAGTGCTAATTAAACATAAGAAAACAATAGAATTAGCATAAAATATCACTATATAGTACTATTTATGTTTCACGCTTTTAATGTTTGTACTCTAGTAATTTTTAAATAATAATTTTCATGCTATTGAAAAAAATAAACTTTTTTATTATTAAGTATGGCAATACTCCAGTTTCATGTTATTTACCACTGCTGTTCTAAGGTGCATTTGCACAGGCTAAGCCATGATTTGTTGTAAAAATATTCCAAGCCAAGCACGGGAAAATACTACCAATAGAAAACACATTTAAATGTACTATGTATGGAGATTATCCCTGTGAAAATGCACCTTTTGTCAAATTGTACAGCAGTACTAGATGAAACTGGAGTATTACTTACATAATACTTAGTTTTTTCGGACTTGTTTTCCTTATGGAGTATTACTGTTTTGCTTATTAAATGGCCAACTAAGTATGGGATGCTCTACAAGCTAGAACATCATCAATATAAGCAAAGTTTCAGACAATAGTACATCATTTGTCAACTTTTTTGAAACATAACACAAATTGATGTTTCATTCTCTACTTTCACTACAACCATAATGCCTTCTGCTGTTGGGGTGTACATTGTAGCTATGGTAAATCAAATCAAACCAATAGACCTAATCGGCTAACGCTATGTACGTTTCCACCCAATTCAAAACTTCTGGGAATTAAAACTTTTGTTCCAAATATTTTCCATGTGACATTGAAATACATAAGACAAAGAATCTTATTCCCAAAAGAGTTGAATGGGGTGGAAACGTACATAGCAACGTGTTAGCCAAATAGGTCTATTGAAATTTAAATCAAACAATTTTGAATTACAATATCCCACCAAGAAACAGAAGGCATTATTGTATATATGTAAGTAGATAACTATTCGTGATGTCATACTTTCTTATATGTTCATTTTCTTTCAGGTACAATTCACTTCGTCTATTAAGTCCTGTCTTGTATGCACTATACATAACAAATGAATAAATTAGTCAAGACCTTTAAAAATATAAAACAAATGGAATAGTAAGAATAAAATGCAAAGAAATAAAATGAAGTAAAATATAAACAAAAAAGTAAAAATTAAAACAAACAGTGAAATAACATAAAATGCAAAGAAATATCAATCTATAAGAAGATGTTTTGATGTACAAAAAGTTATAAATAATAGAGAAATGAGAGTGATGTTCCAGTGTCTGTCTGACACCATATTCAAGCTTATGATTGAAAATTTACAAATTTACATGATTTCACAATAGAGCGAAAACACTAAAACCATGAAATAGAAACAAAATAGTTACTAACTAATAGTTTCTATTTAGTGACTATTTAGTCCGTATCACTCAACCAGAAACATCAAATACAAAAGGAAACAATACCTCATTACAACTTTACTTGTCTTTGATAGTGACTAATTGTCACTAAATAAGAACTATTACACAGTAGCAATTTAGGTTACGTTTACACGGGACCGGACGAATTTTTGACCGGTCAAAAAAACATCCGCTTACGGGCTCCGTTCACACAGGACCGCGCTAAACGTGCAATAATTTGGACGCCTAACCGATCAAATATTCATCTGAACAGAGCAAAAATATTTTTGGCTCCGTGTGAACAGCATGTCCAGGACGATTTTTTGACCGGTCAAAAATTTGTCCGGTCCCGTGTAAACCTAGCCTAAATTCTATTTCACAGATATAGTGTTTGCGCTCTACATACAAACATGATTACAGGCCAAACTCTCTGTGTAATCATGTAAATTTGTTCTCTATTTAGTTAAGAACTTTGACCATTTTCTTTACAATCATAAGCTTGAAAATGGTGTCAGACTGACACCACAACAGCACTCTCATTTCACTATTGTTTATAACTTTTGTAAAGAAATATAATAACATAGCAATTACACAAGTAAGACTACTTTATTATTGTCCTACTTGATATCCCTTTGAACAGAGCCAAGAAGATCTTCTCTGTCTTTGTAAGTCTGAATGTTAGCCTGCAGTTGCATCAAACACAAAACATACATTAAAAACTGAATTCACTTAATGTCATTACGACTGACACTGCAGTTAAATAGACATTTTGACTATTACAAATGTCATGTCTCTCAATAAATATGAATTCATGATAACTTCAACTTAATAGACCTAATTGGCTAACACATTGCTGTGTGCATTTCCACTCAATTCAAAACATCTGAGAATAAAAACTTTTGTTCCAAAAATGTTCCACGTGATATCGTTATACATAAATATAGTTATAAAATTCATTAATAAATGGATACTAGCGAGTAAACTAGTATAGACTGAGTTGGTGTTTGATATAAACGATAGGTAATATAATGAAATTTGTAACACCGTAAAAATGTTGACCTAACTTTCAAGCTTTATAATAAGCGTAAAAATGTTCCACGTGATATCATTATACATGAGACAAAGAATCTTATTCCCAAAAGATTTGAATTGAATTGACCAATGAATATTTAATGAGACACATGACATTTGTAATAGTCCAAAATGTCTATTTAACAGACCTCTTTACCTTCCTTGTTTGTTGCCCATTTCAGACCATGTGATGCAACCCTTAGGAATTGATTCTTCTAAATGTGAATGTTATAACATGTACATTACAAAAGAACAATTCTCAAGGAATGTCACATGGTCTGAAATGGGCAATTTGCATATGGAGTTAAAGATGTCTACTGGAAAAACTTTACAACATTGACATTATTATACACCGTTTCCGAGAAACTTTGTCACCCGTGAAGTGAAAAGCCTACAAGCTAGAAGCGCAGGGGATTATGGGTTACCTATGTATACTTTATTAGAACGCAGGGATTTCATGGCCACATTGCTACACTTGTCAATATGTTATTGAGAAATGTCCGTTCTGACTTATCAAACAACAAGAAAGGCGTTCCGAATGCACATTTAGTTTCTGAACTGATCCATGATCCTTTACGCCACTAGCTTGTGTGCTTTTCATGGGTGACAAACTTTCTCGGAATGGGTGTATATCATCATCATTATAGAAATGATGATCACTATTCTCATGTCATGTTTCCTCTTGATACAATTGACAACAAAATATCTCATATACGTAGCTTGTAATAGACCAAATCGGCTAACACGTTGCTATGTATATTTCCACTCAATTCAAAGCTTTTGGGAATAAGATTTGTTGTTTTAAGTATTTCGACATCACATGCTAAATGTTTGGAACAAATGTTTATATTCCCATTGTTTAGAATTGGGTGGAAACGTACATAGCAACAAGTTGGCTGATTAGGTCTATGTGCATACAATTAGATTTACCTTTGTCTTTGTAAATTCATGTGAGTAATCTTGGAGTATATCTCTGTGTCTTTGAAGTGTGTGAAGTTGAGCTGCATTAGACTGACCCAATGTATGTAGTCCAGATGCATACTCTGCCATAGAATCATTCACTTCTGTCAACTGAAAAATATAGACAAACAAATCTTAATATACACCTTATTCCAAAAAGAAAAGGTGTATAAAACTTAAAACAACAAATTGTTTCTTTTAATTCATCAGTTGATGTTAGAATACATTAATTAAAATAAAAAAAAATATTACACAAGAATATTTAAGTTGAGAATTCAGTATTGGGTTAGACTGCAGGTTGAGCCTAATATTGAAGTTGAGACTTAAATATCTGGCGTAATGGGTGAGGATGAATCTTATAGGTGATTTATTATACCGAACAAATAATATCTCGCATCAACAATTCAAAGGTTGCAGTCCAATAGGTTGCTGCTATCGCAAAATAATGGATCGCCACATGACTGAAATACAGAGAACTGATTGGAGGATTATTGTAAACAATGATATTGGATGCCCCAATATAAATAACACAGCAACATACACATTAATAAAATCAACAACTGAATTATAATTCAATTGGAGCATACATGAGTTTATTTTAATATTTTTTGGGTTTACTACTTTTCCAGACATGTACATGCATAAATATAGTTATAAAATTCATGAATAATTCATGAAAATATTACAAAAGAAATCTCATACAGATTTACATATGTAGTTCTTATTTGCATATCTGTCAACTTGAATTTTCTCGGCCAGATTTACTTTTATCTTGACAATTTTAGTAAAATTTGAAAGAACTAACATTGCACTTTCATAAGTACTATATACTATATAGGTAATATATACAATATGAGCGGCCGATCTGTATCCGATATACAACGGCGAGTCGAAGACGAGCTGTTGTATATCGGATACAGATCGGACGCGAATATTGTATAGAACTTATGAAAGTCCAACGTTAGTTCTTTCATATTTT